>PVHP010002681.1:0-46684 GCA_004024765.1 Zapus hudsonius
ATATTTTCTACCCAAGACCAGAGCTTTCTGGACAAGAATTCAGGATCTTCCCTCATCTTGTTACCTACATTCTTCTTGAGCTATTTTATACTCCTAAGAGGCACTTTGAAGAGCTCATGGCACAAAAATCACTCATTAAAACCAGTCTTATCATTAAAAATCAGTTTTCTATGAAAGACTAAAATTATCCTTTAAGCTGTCACTATACTTGTGGGGTGATGTCCCCTTAAAACTAAAGTGGGTCCTATGAAATAATATCCAGAGAAAATTGGAAGGATGTCATAATGGATTTAGGTTCACCACAAGTACAGGGCAGTAATTTCCAAACAAATGCATGTGTTTACAGATGCAGACGTCATCGGAAGAACTGCAAACAAGTATTTTAGGTTGTATAAAAAAATCATTTACTGTTAACACACCTGTAGCTGACATTCATAAAGGAAAACTCCCATTACAGGTCTATAAAAAGACTGCTTACGTTTATACTTTAGGAGGAATCCTACACCTTATTCAGGGTTTATTACTCTTTCTTTAGGCAGAACATGACAATAGTTATTAATATTTTAGAATGACTATATATTATTAATCTTGTTATCCCTCCGCTCCAATCAAAAGAGGGCCCATCTAGTTTTGAGTAAACATGGAAGTCCTTGAAATGGGTTTCAAGGTGGCTCTTTGATCTTATTTAAACTCACTGTCTTCCCCCTTGATCACTGTGCTTCAACCAAATCCCTCTTCTCCTCTGGGCATGCTCCAGCCTCTGGACTTTGTACTTCTTGTCTCTCAAAATATCTTCTTTCTGATACTCATAAAATTAGCCTCCCAGTTCCTTTATATCTCTGCTCACAGGTTACCTGATTGCTCTGTATAAACTAACATCACCCCACCCCAGCATGACATCTCCTAGACCTTTGTTTATGGTTCTCTCTAACAAACTATCATCTGGCATAGTCCTGTGTGCTCATGTGGGTTAATTACTGAATTCTCAAGAATTTTACTAGGCAATTTTAAAACATTTAACCTTGAATCTGACTGTTTTGAGAATACTTAGGCTTTAAAAATTTGCAAATGCTACCAGCTGAAACTTATGATTTTATAGAATACCACAAGATAGGCTGAATTTACGTGTCTCTATATGCATATATGAATGCAAGACTTTCAAAAAACAGAGACTAACAACAATATGACCCTGTTTCCTCTTTCCTGGAAGTGATGCTCAACTCATAGATGGGCATCATATTGTTATTGTAACCTCAGACAAAGCCAGGGGATTGGCTTTTGTGCTGTGGTTTATCTAATGTCACAGACAGTGCCATTGATTAATAACCTCATGTGAATGAATTACAGATGAGGGTATTCACAATCAGGATTTGACGGCCTTCTCGAATAACAGTCTTTTATATAAAGTCACTAATTTAGTCAATCAATGACTATGAGAATTCAAGTGGTAAGAGATAAAGATGTTTTAATAATTAATTACCCTCCCTTCAAGAAGCTTATATTTTTGTAGGGAAGAAAAAAATACTGAGGTAATATGGACAAAAATGGTAAAAACCACAATTTCAGGTACTGCTTACTTCTGAGTAAAATCCAGAACTCCCACTAGCGTCTTGGCCGAGAGGGACTAGGGGAGGAGTTACATTATCACAAAGAAGAATCAGGAGAATTTCCATGAAAGGTGATATTGAACTTGAGATATGAATGATGAAATTAAGCCAGCCCAGCTCATACCAGGCAAAGACTATTTCACCATGGGCACAGCCCAGTGCAGTTTGCTGTTTTAGGGACAGATTCTGGAAGCTCGATCAGACCAATGGTTCTGATCTTGCAGCCTTCTGTGAAAGGATGCTGGAGGAATTGCTGAGGAAGAGAAGCAGGATGATGTCACTGGGTCATGAGTGTCACAGAGAGGTACTAGAGAGTGATACGATCTGACTGGCACTTCACAAAGATCATGATTACAACAGAGGGTGTGAAGAGACCATGAGAGGCAGTTCAGTATGTGTACTGCACAGCTGTAAAATGTATATATGGAGAGTCTACATCGCAGTGGGTGCTGAATATGTTAGGATTTAGATGAACTCAGTCACATCAGCCATAGACACAAAATCTTTGGGTTTTATACAATAATAAGAGATAAAACTTGGTTGAATCTGCAACTCTTACTAAATAGTAAAACAACATTGATTCCTAAACCAACCAAATTAGGCAGTTATAACTGATATCAAATAAAAATATACATGCAAAAATCATGGATAAAATATGAACAAGCAACATAAAGTGATATATGGTACAAAAGATTTTATAACCCAATAAGGTTTCTCTAGAAAGATTCATGTGCAGTTCACCACTAGGAAACTCTGATTAAACGTGTTTACAGGTTAAAGGAGAGCGAATGACATGGACCATATAACAGATGGAAATAAATACCTATTCTTTTTTGTTTGTTTGTTTTGTTTTTCGAGGTAGGGTCATGCTCTAGTCCAGGCTGACCTGGAATTCACTATGTAGTCTCAGGGTGGCCTTGAACTCATGGTGATCCTCCTACCTCTGCCTCTTTAGTGCTGGGATTAAAGGCATGCACCACCACGCTCAGCAATAAATACCTATTCTTGAATTAAAACAAAAGAATCCAAGAAATCAAAAAAAAAATTGATGATAAGATGAGAGCATCCAGCAAAACCTAGCAAAAAACGTGTTAAGGATAAAAGTTAAAGGAAAAATATTTAAAGAAGAAAGTCAATTATGTCTTCCTTCCATTTTTCCATTCTATGTAACATAAGTAGTGCAAAAATAAGAAAAAAATATATAGAGAATAGAAAATAAAAAACAACTTAGACATTTAATGCTCAAGAGAATTTTAACACAGATGATTAGACATCAACAGAGGAAGATATTCCCGCTTCACAATAAGAAACTATAAAGTGCATAGTGATAAATGCATTAAAGATGGCTTAAATTATATGATGAAAAATTTAATATCTCTAAAATTGAAATAACAAAATACAAGTTACAAATTTAATTATATTTACATTTAGACTTCAATTTTATAAAATATGTTATAAACACAGGAGAAATCTCAGATTAGGAAGATTCCACTGTACAAATTATTCCCAAAAGATAAGAATCCTAGGCTAGAGAGATGGCTTAGTGGTTAAGAGTGCTCAGATCCAGAATTTTCCTGAGGGAGTTTTTATGGTCATTTAATCTGAGGACTTCAGTCATTCCTATTTCTGGACCTTTTATAGCCCTACATCTTATTGGTCTTGCACTCCAATGAGCTCTGTAACAAAAAGGAATGGGGAGAATGAGGAGACTTGTGTTTTGTTCCTGATCTTAATAGAAATGCTTTTAGTATTTTCCTGTTTTGTATAATGTTGGCAATATATTTTTTTTTATGTACAGTGGTTATTATGTCCAGGTAAGATTCCCCTTTTCCTAATTCCATCTAGCCTTTTATCAAGGAGGAATGTTGATCTGCATCAAAGACTTTTTCTGCATTTATTGAGGTGGTCATTTATTTTTTGTTTGTGATACTTATGTGATGTATTCAAACCATGTGTAACTTTGACAAATGGGATGAAAAATGTTCCCTTTTTCTTTAATGGAGCAGTTTTGAAGCATTGATGTTCCTTCTTCTAACAGGTTTGTTAGAAATCACATCTTTATGATTCTGAATTTTTTTCTTCTTAATTGGGAGACTCTTGATTACACTTTAGACTCATTTCTTGCCACTGATCTGTTTTAAGGTGTTTTTTTTTTTTTGCATCCTTACAACTTAGGTTTTTTACATTATATATATATCTGGAAAATTATTCATTTCTTCTAGGTTCTACAATTTGGTAGAATGTAAGTTTTCAAAGTATTCCCTAGTGTTCTTCTGGGTTTCATGAGAATCTTCTGTAACTTCCACTTTTTTGAATTCTACAGTCATCCTTACCATTTCCTCCCTAGTACTTCTTTTTGATTTGATCTGGTCTTATGTTCAGAACAAGATTTAGAATTGCCACTGAAAAAATTCTCATGCTGGAGAGATCACTTAGTGGTTATGCCTGCAAAGCAAAAGGATCTGAGTTCAATTCCCAAGTACCCAATATAAAGTCAGATGCACAAGGTGGCGCATAGGTCTGCAGTGGCTGGAGGTCCTGGCGGGCACTTTCTCTCTCTCTCTCTCTCTCTCTCTCTCTCTCTCTCTCTCTCTCTCTCTCTCTCTCTCTCTCTCTCTCTCTCTCTCTCTCTCTCTTCTCATTCTCTCTCAAATAAAAGAAAGTACTTTAAAAATCTCACCGCCAGGCTCCGTAGGCAGAGATAGGAGGATCACTGTGAGTTCAAGGCCACCTGAGTCTACATAGTGAATTCCAGGTCAGTCTGGGATAAAGTGAGACCTTACCTCGAAAAGCAATAAAAAAAAAATCTGGAAATGTCTAGAAAGGGTTTTATGGATTAAATTAATTGACATGGAAAGATCCACCTTCATTTACTCCGGGTCATGCAATTCCATGGGCTGAGGTCCTGGACTAAACAAGTAAAAGGTTTACTCAGTAGCAAATCCCTCTCATCTGCTTCTCGACTATGGACTGAATATGACCAGCTTCATTGTGTTCGGGCTGGTATACCTGCCTTACCATGATGGAATGTGTATCCCCTTCGTACTACAAGCCACAATGAAACTGTCTATTTGTAGTACTAAATACCTTCATGTCTAAATGTCTATTTGTCGTACTAAATACCTTCATGTGCTTATCTTCGTTTAGATTTAAGAACTGTTTTAATTGCTTAGCTTTTCTATGATTTTAGGGTTTTTATTTTACAGAATTCTTGGACCATGAATGTCATGTTCATTTACTTTTTTTTTTTTCTTTAATGATGCTTAAATGTAGTTTTGACTTGTCCTTGTCCTTCATCCCTTAAAGTTCTACTGCTTGGTTGAGTATATTGATGGTGAGTTCAGTTTTGTTTTTTTATTTGATTCATTCAGTTTCACTTTAGAACACTCTTGGTTGTTTTTGTGTTTCCAAAATCTTAATCTCTTTGATGACTTTCTCTTTTATACTGTAGACTTTCTTATCTGTGCTGCTTTGTGATCTATAAAACTACCCCTTTGTTTAAAATTAAATCAGAAGTTTCTGCCGGTCACACCTAGATTTTCAGTCTTCCAGGAGGGCTCTTTCATCTTCTTGAAACAGCCAAGATTTTACCAAACACGGTGGCTAATGGTCTAGCTTGGTGCTGTCTCCAGACTACATCAGGAATGGGAGAGGCACACTCAGCACTAAACTTAGTACCTGTCACCATACTTTTAAAACCTCTTAAGCACTAAATACTCTACTGGGAATCTGCAGTTACAGATACCAAGCAATCTGCTGGAAGTTCTGAATTGCAAAGTCTTCAGCAGTGGCCTCATGACAAAGAGGTGGTTCAGAGGTTGCTGCATCTATGAACCTCAGGCTTCAAAACTCCCAAATTCTAAAGCTATTCTTAGACAATGAGGTCAGCCGCCAGCCACTGAGAGGAGAGCTACTTCTTCCTGTGCACTTGGCTGTCTGAGCAGAGCCTCCAGTTTCTGCTTCTCCTTCCCTGCCTGGGAGCTGTGTGGCTGGTACCTTCTAAAGCTTACGTCTTTCTGCTGAGTTGCTCTTCTATGTTTCAACTGTCCTGTCACTCCCTTTAGTCATTCTTTGTTTTAATTAACATATTTATCGTCAATAGTTCGATATAGTGTAAGAGCAAGTCTTGTAAAGTAACCCCCATTTCCCTCTGAAGGCCCTCCTCAGTGGGCTTGCTGGACCAGACCATGGGATAGGGGGTTATGGATTGTACAAGAGGTAGCCAGGTTTTGTTTGTTGTTGTTCTTTTTATTTGTGTGCTGTTACTGAGGGGGCATGTCTCTGGATATTCTCCCCCACCATGGCTCTTACAATCTTTGCTACCCCTCTTCCACTCAGATCCCTGAGTCATGCTGGGTGAGTTTTAAGTCTGCTTTACTGTTGAGATCTTAAAAGTCTCTGGATTTCTGCTTTGGATTATGTTGGATATCCCCAGTGTCTGTCTCCTGGTCCTTTCACAGGTTATCTGACTTGCTGTGGAGGTAGCTCTCCTGAGAGCTCCCTTTGTTCATTCTTATAGCTATTTATTTCTCTTTTCCTCTTTGTAATAGACTATTCTTTCTTATCTTAACTGTTTTCCTTCAGGATATCACCTTCCACTCTAGATACCCTGAAGTTGGAATTCCCTCTTCTTTTCAAGGTTGCATCACATTCCTTTGTATGCCTAAATATATTTTCACATAGATTCGCTAATCATTTGGTTAAAAATAAAGCAAATCCTCAATGAGCTATTACCTCACATCTACCTGGATGGCCATTATCCAAATCAAGCAAAAGAGATGACTAATGTTGAGAATCTGGAGAAAGAAAGGAACTCCTAAGCCGTCAGGAGAAGGTGAAGTATTAGTATCAATATGGAAAACAGACAGAGGTTCCTTTAAAACCAAAAACTTCATCATTACAAGATAATCTTGCTACCCTTCTGTTGGGAACATATTCAGAGGCATTGGGGTCTTAAAAGATGTCCAGGAACAGAAGTGATGGCTCAGCAGTTAAGTTGCTTGCCTGCAAAACCGAACAACACAGGTTCAATTTCCCAGTACCCATGTAAAGCCAGGTGCACAAATTGGCACATGCATCTGGAGCTTGCTGTGGCTGGAGGCCCTGAAATTCATTCTCTCTCTCTCTCTCTCTCTCTCTCTCTCTCTCTCTCTCTCTCTCTCTCTCTCTCTCTCTCTCTCTCCTTGCAAATAAATAAGGATGTATATATTCCCTTCTTCATCACAGCATTATTCACAATAATAACCACGATGTAGTAGCAACCTAAATGTCCACTCATTTATATTGTATGTTAGTTAATTTATTATAAGACAACAAAATAACTGAGGGAATTAAACAGAGGTACCAAATAATTTTACTTTACATTTTGGAGGTTCAAGTTAACCATGTTTATATGGTATGTTGTGGGTGGTTCCTCATGAAAGGAATGGGTGTTGAAGTATACTCTTATATCATGACCTAAAAAGCCAACAGAAAGAGGATGGACTGAAAGAGGAAGGACTGGGTTTTCATAATCTCTCCTGAATCACAGTACCAATGATGCCAAGACCTCCCCACAACCTCAGTTCCCAAATGTTCATAAGAATTCCCATTACCACCATTTAACCTGTAGACAAGGGAGGTACACGGCTCACTTTAAACCTCAGCTTAATCTCTTATTGCACAGTATTTCTTAAAAAAAAAACAACAAAGTTAGATTACATCTCAGATCTGTGCACCATAATCTTCTGTGGCTTTTCATGGTCCAGACACATGCTTGCTTCCATGATTTCACCTATACACCTGATTGTGTTTTCATGGTCTGAAAATACTTTTATTTCCAGAAACTCCTTGACTAACTTCTTTGACAATATCAAGCACGGTCACACCTTATCTCCATGAGGTCTGATCTAACCACAAAATTGCATGATCATTCCTTATTGCATTCAAAATGTCGACACTACTGTTGTGTTTTTATGGTTCATATATCCTCTTGCTACACTCGTTCTTTATGTCTCTTTCACATTCTTTACCTGCCTATGTGCCTGCAAAAACTTATGCCCTGCAAGGGCTGATATTTTTGTGTTTTCTTTTCTGAATGAATTTTGAATATTTTTGAATAAATAAATGAATAGACAAATGAATAAAAATCAATAAGAAAATAGAAAACTAAGAAGAAGGCAAAGGATATATTCGGTTCATCAAGCATAACACCCCAGTGAACCATAAGGACAGGAAATATTATTCAACCTAGTAATAATCAATAAAATGAAAAGCTAAATCAAGACAGTTTTATTCTCATCTGATGGACAAATCAAATTAAATTTGATAACACAAGTGCTCATTAGAGCTCCTAGAAGCAAACAGTCCGGGATCACCTGGCTAGAATTTAAATTGAACAAATATTTTCAAGTTCAGTTTTGTAATATAAAATAAAATTTTTTATTCCCTTCAACCCAGAGGCTACCTTTCATTCGCCTTCCCCAGATCATGTCTCTTACATGGAAAAGAGACGTTGGCTCTGTGGTTTTGAATGGCTCAAAATAAAACATAACAAAAGGCAAAGGAACCATATAAATCCTTCAGTAGGAAAAGCAAGACTGTGGCTTAAGCATACAATGACATTTTACACATCTGTTACATTTAATAAACCAGAACTACATTTATTAGCATAAAATTAAAAATAACACAACATGGAGTAAAAAAGAAATTGAAGATTGTATGGTCTGTAACCCCATAGCAAAATAAAAGCTTATATTTTATGTGATCTTACATATATGCATAAAATATAAGGTGTATGGGACTCTCAATACCTCAGTAGAGCAACATTTTCAATGCAATAAGGAAATATTTAGGCAATAAATGTGCTATGATTTATTGAAAACCTAAAATCTTTTAAGTAAATGTATTAACTTCATATTTATTCCATTAATATTTTCTGTGCTACAATCAAAAATTTTAAATAAAAAATAAAAATATATTTTCATTTATTTATTTGCAATCAGAAAGAGATAGAAAAAAGAGAGAGAAATAATGGGCTTGCTACAGTGGATCTCTAGCCACTGCAAAAAACTTCAGATATATGTGCCACTTAGTGTATCTGGATTTAAGTGGGTACTGGGGAATAGAACCCAGATTGTTAGGCCTTGCAGGCAAATGCCTTAACCACCAAACAATCTCTTTGGTCCATAATTAATTCTTTTTGACTAACACTTTCATCAATAAGAGTAGAAGAGAATTTGTATGATAGTTAATAGAAGCAACAAGAAAAATATAAAATTTTATTGGGAGAGATAATATCTAAGTATGTTTGGAAAAAGGAAAGAAGGGCTTTGTGCAAAGGCGAAAAAGAAACTATAAAAGATAACAGAATAAAGATGTGATCATGTGTCAGATGTCAAAATAAAGGCACACAACATTTGTGACAAGGAGTTACATTAAAAGGGAGATAAAGACTTATGTTGAAATTAAGTAAAGAGAGATAACACAAATTTGATCAAACAGTATTCTTCGTAAAGTAAAAGACAATCTGATATTGAAACTAATTCTAGCCAGTCGTGTAATTACATGTTTTGTTAATGTAAGTAGATCAGAGAAGATCCAATACCTTCATAGGTATGGAATAAGAAACTGAACCATAAATTCTTGTTTTACCAGGCAGTTTTGCTGAGTACCTGGTTAGAAGTTTGTTTTATGATGTACTTTGTTTCATAACTTCAAATTGCATTTGTAAACACTGTAACCAGCAATGGCCAGCAGCCAAGAAATACCAAAAATGAACAGAAGGGACATGTCAATTACCATTTCATTGCCACAGGGAGGAAGGCCTTATATGGGTTCACTGTTTCAATGGTTTCTACCCATTCTAGTCTGGTTCCCTTTCTAAGGGACTGAGGTGAGGCAGGGATATCATGGAAGAAGGATGTGGCCAAGGAAAGCTGCTTACCTCAAACCAACAAGGAAGCAGACAAAAGAGGGACAGGAAACAGTCAGAGACTGGATGTCCCTTTTAAAGGCATGTCCCCATTTACCTGCTTCCTTCAATCGGGCCTCACTTCTGGGTTTCTACCACTTCCCAGTACTACCATCCAATGAGGAATCTATTCAGAGATTTAACTCATTATTTTAAAGGACTCATGATTTAATCAGATTGGACTGACCAATTGGAGACTAAGCCTTCAACACATGAATCTTCTTGGGAACACTTCCGGAGAAAAGCAATGAGGGGCTTACTTGGGGTTAAAAATTAATAAATCTATGAAAGGGAAAGGAAAGGGGAAGCCTCAGGTTTGTCAGTAATGTCTAACTCCAAGGTGGTCAAGGTTGGGAAACCCTTCAAAGTCAGACAAAAATCAACTGAGAGTAAAACAGTGAAAGACACAAGGAAGTTGAAGATATGTGTAGAAAAGAACAGATTTAGGGTGGGAGAGATTGCTTGGTGGTTAAAGCACTTGCCTGAAAAGCAAAAGGACCTGGGTCCAATTCCCCAATGTCCACTTAAACCCAGATGTTCAAAGTGACAGATGAATCTGTAGTTAATTTGCAATGACTGGAGGCCCTGATGCACCCATTCTCATTCTCTCTCTCTCTCTCTCTCTCTCTCTCTCTCTCTCTCTCTCTCTCTCTCTCTCTCTCTCCTTACAAATAAATTAATAAAAATATTTTTAAAACAACAAAAAAGAACAGATTTAGTAAGACTACAAAACTAATAGAAAAATAAAAGGAAAAAGATACTAGTATTTGAGATGTCAAAGATTATAATCATAGATAGTACTTAGGCCAAGATAAAACCAAGAAATGTTTAGAAAGGCAAACAAAAGAAATAAAAATTACTCTTAAATCTGGACTAGTTGTAAAAAGTCAAAGTATTGGATGATGCAAGTTTAAATGTTGAAAAAGTTAATGATCATTGAAAAGGTGAGACAAAAAACATTCTAAGATGCTCATCAAATCATTCAAAAGAGATTATTGCTGATATTCTAAAAAAAGAAAAAAGGTGAACATTAATTCATCAATTTTTATAATTATTTCCAAATTAATGTAATTGAGATTTATCTGTATTAATTGCACTTGTTCTTAATCCATTTAATTATATAATTGTATAAAGTTTTCTTTCTTATACAATTTTATAAGAACTTCAGATTTTATGCCAATTTATGGTGGTTTTCAGTGGTTTTTCATGTGACAAAATAATTCAAAAACTTATTTTTAAATATGTTTTGTTATACACACTTGGGAGAGTATCTCTAGGGAATTTATGTGAAAGAGAAATTCCTGGGTCATGAGTCATATTTTTAACTTGAATGTGCAAGCTGCACAAATATATGTATATATTTTGTGTGTATATATGTATAGCAAATAACGTCTTATAAATTTTTAAACCATCTAAAACTTATGTACAAGCATACCAACTAAAATATAAATTTTGTTTAGGAAGCATAAGAATATGGAAAAATGGTTATTTAAAAAATGAAAATTAGGTGTTTATTCTTTATGTATGTTTGAAATATTTCATAATAAAAAGTATTAATAGTGTATTTTCAGAATCATAAAGTTTGTTGTGAAAAGCTTAGAAAACACAATGAAATAAGTAGATTAAAATAAGAATTAGCTTTCATCCTCTTACCCTGAAATAATAACCAGTATTACTTTGGTATATGTATTCTATTTCACACATACATATGTAAACATAAATAGATTATATTTTATATCATGTTTTAAGACTTTCTTTTATTTCTCTTAATGGTACACAAAATATTACTAAGCTTTAAATATTGCTAAGCTTTTGTGTTCAGATACAACATGTGAACACCTTATGTATCATCGATAATATTCTTAAAATAAAGAGGCCAAATAAACTAAAAAAATACTGTGTGTTCTGGACTCAACAGAGAACTGAGGTTTCAGTGCAAATTATCACTGCAAAATGTAGATAGGAAAAAATTTCAAAGAGGCATGGTATAAAATAAATATTGGAGTGGAAGCTGCTGTATTCACATTATATACAGCAATTGTGCTACATTTTTAGTTGAATATGGATTAACTAGAGAGCATGGAGTGCCACACATTAGTGGCTTTACATCCCTGACCACAGCAGGGCAACTAAGGTTAAGAAGTTCTTGCAGGATAAGGGATGTGTAACCATGTGAAATATATCCAGTGTGCTCTCCACAGTAAACCCCTTAGGTTCAGGGGAAGATGTATTACCACAGCCTCCACATGAAGAAAACAACTTCACCAAATCCAAGCCTTTGAATGAGTGGAGGGAGGAATCTAAGTAATGCTTTGAGAAGCTCACAAACGGATTCAGTTATGAAATTACAGAAACCCTGTCTTCTTCTAGAACTGATTACCACATGAATGGATCTCTAGTAACATATCTGTCAAATAAAGCCAGAACATGTGGAACACAAAATGTTAGGTTATGGTTAGCTCTTAAGAAGGTCCAAAAAAATAGTTGAATCACAAACTAGTGTGGCAGTTACATTCTTATTACTGGGACAAAATGGCTGGCCAGAATCAGCTCATGAGAAGAAAGAGTTTATGTCTGCTTCCAGGGGAAATTTCATCATGGTGGGGAAAGCAGAACAGAGCATACAATGAAGCTTCACATCTTGCCACAGCAGTAGGGAGGATGTAGTCGAAGTGAGCTAGCTCTGAACACCCAGTGGGCTGGACTGGTAAACCTCAAGGCCCACCCCCGGTAACACACCTCCTCCAGCAAGGCTCCACCTCTAAATAGCTCCACAACTTTCCCAGTTACTGTTGGTACCTGCTGGAGAAATTGCTCAAGGGATAAAGTTGATTGCAAAACCAAATTGTCACCAGTTGAGGACCAAGTATTTAAAGCACATGAGCCTATAGGAAACATTTTATACAAAACATAATACCAAGAGTTCTAGAGAAATGTTAAGTTCTGTTTCCTATATAACACAAAACAAAAAAACCAGTTAATATCTAATAATGTAAAACTTTATATTCAATACATAGTTACTTCAATTCCCAAAGTATTTCTTTGATACTCCCCACACTATTCCAAGCTGTTGATTTGCAGAAGTTTGGCAAAGCATTTTGAGTTGGAAAGCAGTATTTTCTTGTAGAGAACACACTGGTTATATCTCAAAATGGTTACTCTTGGTGTGATGGTTTGATCCAGGTATCCACTACAAACAAACATGTTCTTAATGTTTGATCCCCAGGTGATGGCAGTTAGGATATTGAACCTTGTTAGAACTGTGTTATTGGGGACAGCCTTATGGGTGTTACAGCCAGCTTCCCCCTGCCAGTGTGTGGCACACCTTCCTGCTGTTATTTGCATTGCTGTGGCAGAGGTGATGTCCATCCTCTGCTAATGCCATCATTTTCCCTGCCATTGTGGAGCTTCTGTTTGAGTCCATAAGCCAAAAAAAAAAAAAAAAAAAACAACAACAACAAAAAACATTCCTCCAATCAGCTTGCTTTGGTTGGGTTCTTTGTCTCAGCAATGAAAAAGCTGACTACAACACTTGGGAAGTATACATCATGATCAAACACAACAAAATTATAAAGCATGGTAAAAGATAATGAAAACATAATATAAACAGACAAATAAAAACATCCAAACCACATTCAAATATATAATGGGTTTTGGAGTTATCAGATAGATTTTAAAATAACTGTGTGCAATATGCTGAGAGTTCTAATGGAAAAGTAGACAGTATGAATGGACAGATGGTTAATGTCATACAAAAGATGCTCATCCTGAGAAAGAATTAAAATAAAAGGCTAGAAATAAAAAAAAATAACAGAAATGAAGGACGCCTTTGACACTCTTTGAAGATTCCTTGGAGGTGACAAAGCCTGAAGAATGGTTGAAAGTTTCCAAATTGAAATGGAAAGGGGGAAAGAGTGAATAAGTAAACCAGAGGAGAAAGCTAAAATTGGGAGGACAGCTTGCAAATAAATACAGACAGACCCATAATGAGTACACCAAAGAAGAGAGGAACAGAGCAGAACAGGAGAAAGGCTAGACCGAAGAATATGAAGGATTTTCCAAGATTAAAGGAAACATCGAAACATAGAAGAGCCTGGGCAGTATCAAGTAGAGTGAATACATAAACATCTGCATTCAGGCACAGCATATGCAAATTGCAGACAAAATATACAAAGATCTTGAAAGTTGTTGGGTGGTAGGTGGGAGGTATAGAAACACCTTAGCTAAAAATGATAAGATTTCAGAAGCCTTTTTATCAGAGCTATACAAGAGAGTTGAACAAAGTAAATGGCCAAGATATAATTCTATGTATAGCAAAATTATCCTCAAGAGGTCAGGGGAAGCATAGGTTTTCTTAGACAAATGAAAATCAAGGGAAACTGTATCCGGGAGATTTGTTTTACAAAACAAACATATCAAGCTGCTTCTCAAAAGATAAAGCTAAATGGAAACAGAAAGTGGAGTCATAAATATGAAAGAAATTGTGTCATTTACAAGAGAATGTATAGAACTAGAGAAGATCATGTTAAGCAAAACAAGCCAGACTCAGAGTTTCAGACAGGCAAATATTTCATGTCTTCTCTCATTTCTGATTGTGTGTGTGTGTAAAGGACAGTCTACCAAATAACTGACCATGGCTTTTTTTTTTTTCCGAGGTAGGGTCTCACTCTAGCTCAGGCTGATCTGGAATTCACTGGAGTCTCAGGCTGGCCTTGAACTTACAGTGATTCTCCTACCTCTGCCTCCCTAGTACTTCTGACCATGGCTTTTTTAAAACAGTCACCATCAATAAAAGCAAGGTAATTCTCAGAAGCCATCACAGCCACAAGACATGGAAGATATATCATTAGGTGTGGTGTTTTGAATAGGATCGTGTCTTCATAAGAAAAAAGAAAAGAAAACTAAACCTCAAGTAGACTGGATAACTGAATTCATTTACTACTAATTGTTCATATTGGTTCACTGATTTTTAATGAGGGTACCCTACCTGTGAAAGAGGTGGGTCATGTGGAAACTGGCTGGGTATACATGAAGGTTGTTTTCACGATTTTTCTCTCAATGTAAAACAACTCTATAAATAAAAACATTATTTTAAAAGTATTCTTAAAAACATGAACATGGCAAATGCTGGTGCTTTGTGGAGGTAATACACTTGCACAATCCTATGCTGTGACAAATAATTGGTTGATTCTAATTTTTGTCTTCTATAAAAACTTCCAGGGAGGGCAAGCTGGTTTAGTGGTAGGGTCATGCTTCCTATGCAAGGCTGCAGGTCTGATGTGGCCTGAGGCTGCCTGAGTTCATATCTCTAGATCAGCTTTAAAACAACTGAGTGTGGCTACATGGGCATGTGACCCCAGTGCCAGGGCGGAGCTGAGACCTGAGAATCTTATGAGCTTAGAAAGCTCTGGAAATAGTAAAAAGGAGACTGGCAGAAACAAGACCAGGTGGAAGGGAGATGATGCAGGATATTCATGGTTTCACTCCCCCTGTTACAGGCAAGGGGATGGGGCACTGCAAAGGCACATCCTTGGGCATACACCACAGATGCACACCATACACATACCACACTACACACACACACACACACACACACACACACACATTCACACAAGCCGAAAAAAAGCTATTGTAAAGCTCTATTGTAACTCTTACCACATACAAAGTAATTCATTTAAACAGACATGTCTGTGCTAAATTCCACTAACAAATCGATGTTCCTTTCTATACTACCCGTAGCACATGAAAAGACAATTTTCCTATGCTACCAGCAACACTATTATCATCTATGTAATTTTGGGTAATCATACCTCATTTTACTTTGAGAGGTGAAAATTTTTAAATATTTTCATTGACTATTTAAATTTATCCTCTTATAAATTTCAAGTTGGTTTTAAATGTAGTTTTAATGAACTCCCACTATGTTCCCAGGAACCTTTGCATACATGCTCCTACATTATCTTTATCATCCTTTGCATCTGGCGCAAGTAATGGGGAACTCAATTAAATCTGGCTTAAACAACAAGCAGAAGCTATTATCTCCCACTAGAAGAAGCCCAGAGGGAAGGTGGTTGTTGGAATAATCCACCTGCTTAATAATGCCAAGATGCGGCGCTTCCCAGAAAGACTTGCCCTTCATTTGTACAAGAAGGCTAGGGAAACTTCAAAAATAAAGAACAGAAGAAAGAAAAAAAATATCCTTGTCAATGTGACATTTCGCTTCTTAAGAATAAGGAAAACTCTCCTAAAACGGTTTCATCTCAAGCTAATGGCTCTTGATGGTTTATGGTGTTCTCGTGGCTGGAAATGGATCGCGTGCTGAAGTTTGAACCAATACTTACTTGGCAAATAGAAAGAGACTTGGTGTAATAAGTGAGTTAGGGTGTTTCTTCACCTCTGTGTTCCACTGAAAACTGGAGAATGTCTGGTCTCATTGAAAAAAAAAAAATGGGCGGACGGATGAGTGTGAACATGATCAGAAGCCAAAAAGGGAAGGCAGCGTCATGAGCAGCTAACAATGCTTCCCACTGCCATGACCTTGACCTACTATAAACGTCATATCCTATGTCTGTCATAAGAATGTTGTGCTCTGTGGAATCTTTCTCAAGGCCACTCAATCTATGTCACCATCCAGTGTCCCTTCTGCACCTCAAATAATCGTAGCACCATGTCTAATTTTAAATGTTTCAGATGTTGATGGTTAACATAAGTTACAAACATCTTACCATTATGATCAGCACCCAGAAAGAAGCATAGAGTTTGTTTTTTTTACTGCATTTTAGTGTAGTAACTAGTAGAAAATCCTGGTGAGGAGAATTAGGGTCAAAACAAAACAACAATAACAATTTCATTGGAGTTAAACACTGAATCCTAAGTGGAAGCTCCATGGATTGAGCCCACTTTAGAATGAGAATATCTGAACTATTTCTCCATATTGCCTGGATGTGACCTGTTCTCAACAGAGCCATAATCACAGATGGCATTGGTTGGGTGCCAGGGATGTGGTGGCAAGAGAGGTACCAGGAAACCTCTTGGAAAATAGCAGACAGATCCTCAGCAGTGTTCATGAACTTGCTGGAGGTGGCGTCAGTGAACTGGACAATATTCCGATGACAGACTGCATCAGACCTCCCTCCCACAGCACCCTATTGGTGGTGCTCTAACAAGGATCTGCACTATTCTTGCTCTGGTGTGACTTTTAAAAGCAGTAAGTTTTGGAGCTAGAGAGATGGCTCAGTGGTTAAAAGCACTTGTTTGTAAAACCTTACAGTCCAGTAAATGCATAAAGTGTCACGTGTATCTGAAGTTCATATACAGTGGTAAGAGGCCTTGGTGTGCCTATATTCGCACACTCTCTCTCTCTGCTTCTTTCTCCCTGTCTCAAATAAATCTTTAAAATTTTTAAGTAGTAACTTCAACATTATAAGGAACAAGTGAAGTCAGAGAAAAGAGATAGTTGCATATATGTGATGGGTAGATAAGGGGGTGTAGTAAAGGATGAAAAGAAAAGGAGGGAAAAAGAGAAGGGAACAGGAGAGGAAGAAAAGACTGAAAAGGCAAATAAAATTATTCTGATTTATTTGAATATATTTTGGTATTAATTGGATATAAGCCTAATAGAATAACAGGTGGCTGACATTGAAAATTGTCATTCTGTTTATTAGCAGGTTAATAATTTATTTGGTATAGTATCCTAAATACAATATTTTATTTATTTATTTGGAGAGAGAGAATGGTTGTGCCAGGGCCTCTAGCCACTGCAAATGAACTCCAGATACATGTGCCACTTTGTGCATCTGGCTTTATGTTGTACTGAGGAATTGAAAGAGGGTTGTTAGACACTGCTTAACCATTGAGCAAACTTTATAGCCCTCAGTATAGCTTTATTTTGTAGGCTGATGTAATGGTGCATTCCTGTAATCACAGCCAGCACTGGGTTAGCTGAGGCAGGAGAACAGTAAAACATAGAGACCAGTCTTTGCTCCAGAGTGAGCTCCTGTCTCTGAATGAATGAATGAATGAATGAATATATAAAGACGTAAATCAAATAAAGTTTAATCTATTCCCAAGAGAGACTATGCAGGTAATACCTGGGGGGGGGGAATCTTGGAATCTGTAACATGGTAGAGGAAGGAGGGAGAAAGTGTTGGATTTTTTTCTTCTTGATGGGATTACATTACCAGCAGCAGCTTAAGGAAGGACAGTTTCTCTTAGCTTCTATATCTAGAGGGTAGCATGGTCATGGTCATATCATCAGGGAGGAAGTGGAAAGAATCACCAACCAGGCTGGGCTGCAACACTTAAAGGCCCACAGACCTATAGGTAAAAGCCTTTCTTGAGAAGTGGGAGTTGAGAAGGAAACAGCAGAGAGGAGCTTACCTGATGTGAACAGGGCCTGGGACACAGCTCTGTCTCTTTGTTCTCTACTTTACATGGCAGGAAGATGATTGTGTGGGTGTGCTGTTTCCCAAAGAGTGAAAACCAGACAAGGAAAATCTAGTTGGGGGCCAATGACCTCAACTGCACCCTCAAGAAAAGGAACCGATGTTCTTGAAGAAACCAGGACCACAGGAAATGCCACTTCCTATACTCTGTCTTCTAGGATACAGAGGGGGGAATATTCTCAATTTCTGTCATTGACTTTTTTTTAAAGATGATTTGAACAAGCATGAAACCCAAACTAAAAATAGTAGAGTTTACAGAGACTGATTTTTATCACTTTGCTTATTAAAAGAAGCAAAAATTAATTACAACATACCAATGGAAACATCCTTATTTTAAACAGGTTTGAGTCAGCATTTCTCTGAAAGAAAGGTAGCCAGATGATTTGGGATTATGTTAATGTTTGGTTTAGCACTGTTTGCAGATGGGAGGTGCTCTGTGCTGTTCTTTATACCTGCAGAATTTTACCTGTAAAGGTTATATGTTGGTCAGCTACTAGGATTGTCAATGCAGATTTCATGTAAAGACCACAGGAAGAGGAGGTGAATGTGTCCTGAAGGCTTTTGTAAAAATGACTCAGGAAGTTCTATCAGGAAACCTCCATGAGGTCAAAAAGCACTGGACCAAGAAATTCTCACATTTAGCAATGAAAATAGTTTAATGGATTTGGAATATTAGGAAAACCAAAGGAGATAGTTAAATCCTGTAGTTAAGTGTACAACTCTCCATCCGTTCAAATGGTTGATATTGACATAATTTCCAATATGAATAAAACATCAGTAAGATCAATATCTTGTGTATGTTCCAACCAAACTGTGACAATAATCTATCCACTGGAGAATTTATTTGATTCAAATCTTTCTGGTTACCCGATCTATTTAACAACAACAACAACAACAAAAAAGCAATAACGTTTTACCAAAAAAATTAAATTAGGGTTTTAAATGCAAGGCAATATTCTTTCAAAACATATTTTGGCAGGAATCATTCATTCCAACAGGGGCATCTTTAATGATATCTAGCACTTATAAAGCATTTTCATCTTCCAAGTGTTTTACTAACACCAATTAATTAATTTTAATTTTATTGCAACAACATAGGTAAATAAGATTTTAGTTTTATTTTTTCCTGGACCAGATGGAAAGTCAGTCAGTGTCAAATATTAAATTATGCTTAGGATTTTGGATCCAGCCCTTTGTACTGATCCTGAAGTTAAACTTTATCAAACGAGCTAGAGAGATGGCTTAGTGGTTTAAGCCATTTGCCCCCAAAGCAGAATGACCTGAGTTTGATCCCCCAGGACCCACACAAAGCCAGATGCACATGCATCTGGATTTCATTTGCAATGACTGGAGGTCCTGGTACACCCATTTTCTCCCTGTCTGCCTCTTTTTCTCTCTCACTCTCTCTCAAATAAATAAAATTAAAAATATTTATAATGTATCATCCATATATCTACCTATCTATAATCCACATACATCTATCTTAGTGTTGTCAAATATATATATGTATGTCATATATATATGTCATATATGTATATATATATATATATATATATATATATATATATATATATATACACATATCTTCATGAGAGAACTTCTTTTGGAGAATGAGGTAGAGAAAGACTGAGGAAGACACCTTGACTTTGACCTTTAGCCTATACATTCACACACACACAACTGAACACAGATAAACACCCACATGCATGCACACCACACGCATTCATGCAAACAAAAATAAATTTAAAAAGGAAAGGATAAAGGGTAGCATTTTCCCTCTTAATGAGAAACTGAGCTATTCCTGTTAATGTCAAATTGTAGCCCCTACGATAGGACTCTGATAGTTTTCAAATTATCTTTAAAAATAACAGTTTTCATAAAGTGTTGTTGAGAAAATACTGAAAGAAATCAGATGTGGCAGCAATTTTCTATAGTCTAAGGACACATGCATAACAAAAGGCAAAAAAGAATTATTTTCAAATGCACTTACATGGAAGGTGCCTTTATATAGCTGAACCTAACGAAAATTATTACATGTCTGAATAATACACACACTCTTCTGTCACAGAATTCTTTAAATAAATAATAAATATCTCACAATTCTAGCCTTCAAAAAATAACACACACACAATTATTTCAAAATATGGTTAACCGAAATGAAGATATTCCCTTTGTAGAAGTGACTGAAATAGAAGCAGAACTATATCCATGCTAAATAAATATCCATTTCCCAAGTCATAGTTATAAATCAGAGCAAGGCAAAAAGAGAGGGAGGGAAAGAGAGAGAGAGAGAGAGAGAGAGAGAGAGAGAGAGAAAGAGAGAGAAAGTAAAAACTTCCTAGCTCTGTTGGAAAAGCTACTTTAGATTCTAATTTTGTTTTGTTTTGTTTTCATTTTTGAGACAGGGTCTCACTCTGTAGCCCTGGGTGTCCTAAACTCACTACATAGAGCAGACCTTCAACCCCTGGCCTTATTCCTCTCTTTGCCTCAGGAGTGCTGGGATTCTAAGCGTGAAACACCTGGCCTTGCTGGCAAACTCTGTCCCAAAGGGCAACCCAGCCATCCTTTGGCTTTGTAAATAAGGATTTAAAGTAACACCGACTTCTCACATTGCCTCTTGTCAGGCTGCTTTAGAATGTCAGTAGCAGAACTTCAGAGCTTAAGTAGTTGTAGCAAACTAGTCATGTGACCCACAAAAGCTCACCTCTTCATTATCTAGTATTCTGCAAAAGCCATTGCCAAGCGCTTTCTCTACTGAAGGGACAATGTGAACTGCTGACGGAAGTCAGACAGCATTCCTTTAGGCAAGAGGGTGCAAAATGTGAAAAAAAGAACTCGGGTTAAATTCACATTTATATAGGAAAGAAAAATCTCTGAACAGGTATGATCCAGAATTCATCACCTTGCCATATCTGTAACTCATAATTCATGTGACGTTCTTTCCTAAGGTCTATGGGGATTATGAGGGTAAATTGGAAATCGTTTTCCATCTTTAATAAGATGGAAACTGTCCTTGCATACCGAAGTTACCTAAAGATAATTAAGACAAGTCATACTCAAGTCCTCATCCCCTTACACTTAAGAAGGGAGCAGACTCCATGGTGTACATGTAACATACCTCACGTGTTTCCAGGGAGGGCAGCTCGCAGGTGTACCGAGATCCCAAAAGTGATACGGCATTCCCAATATCCAGCTTTTAAGGTGCTACATATTTTAAATTATATTCATGTAAAATAGCATCTCCTGGTAGTTTTTACACTTTCTGCTGCCAATATTCCACTTTTAATAGTTGTCTAATTTTCAGTGATAATAATGGCCTCAGTGGTGATATTATTGGTGTGCAATATTGTACAAGGCTATTTTTCTATTTTCTATTTTAATATTTATTGAAATTTTCTCCTAGTATACCATGAAGTAATTTGGTTTCTACCCTTATTGTACACAAAAATACAGATGATAAATAATTTGTAGGATGTTACTCATCTAATAAATACTAGAGAAAAAAATAATCTTTCTTATGCTTTAAAAATCAGTTCATTTCTCTAAACCTATATGGAAGTCTATTCTTAGCCAGCAGGCTAGGTCAGTTAATAAAATGTTTTGCTAGGTTTAGCATTAAGTTATAATAATACAAATGTTATTATCATTAACACATTCTATCAGTTATAACAATACAAATGTTATAATCATTAACACATTCTATACAATTTCATATGCCTCTAACTTTTAGCAATTATCATTTATCAATTTTCTTTAGTAACATATTAACTTAAAATATTTATCCAAATGAAACAAAAGTCTCATGTTATTATGAGAGTGTATTATATTATTTAGTACTACTTTAAATAACATTGGGATTTAAGCTTCTAATCATAAAACACTTAAAATCTGGTAATAAAGACCAGACTTTCCAATGAAGTAAGAGATAAAATCTAGAAAATAACAGTGCTAAGGAGATGGATGAGTGCTGAATAAAGGTGCTTGTTTACAAAGTCATGGGTTCCATTCCCCAGTACCCTTTTAAACCCAGATACACAAAGTGACACATGCATCTGATGTTTGCAATGGCAAAAGGCCCTGGGAGATTCTTTCTCTCTTCTCTCTCTCTCTCTCTCTCTCTCTCTCTCTCTCTCTCTCTCTCTCTCTCTCTCTCTCAAATTGAATAAAATATTTTCAACAATGTAACATACATATATTTAAGTGTAAATTTGAGCACACTTTCCTGTAAAAACCAAACTAATCCATCCAGGATACCAGAAGGCTTTAGCCCTAAGTCCTATTTCCTAGGCTCTATACCCTGACACTGTGGCCTGGGGGATTAAGTCTCTAGTACATGGATTTTGAGGGGCATATTTAAACCATAGCAGATAGAAACTGAGAAATACTTTTGTAGAGGATTCATGGGATCAAAGAAAAAATCAATAAAGGAATTAAAACATTGGGGATTGAATAATAATGAAGATACTATATAAAATATGGGCTGCTAGAAAATCCAGCAGTTTAGATGTTGATTAAATACCAGTGACTACAGTGATTAGAACAGAAGATATGGCATATAATCAACTTTTTCAGAAATTAGAACATAACCATAAACTGAAAGAAAATAGAAAAATAAATAACATCAAAGCCAAGTGTAATATAAATAGGCATTACCAAGCCAAAAGCAGTCTCTGAAAAATTAATAAAACTGATAGACTCATGTTAAGAGTAATCATGACAGAGACAAAAGGAACCGGTAGTTAATGACAGGGTCGATAACACATGCCTACAGAGAGTAAAGTGGTAATTAAAAATTATGATCACTTTATGCTGATGAACAAAAATGTATAGATTAGACAAATCTATATTTGAGAAGAAATAATGCCTATAATTACATAAGACATTCTATCACAAATTACAGCCTTCTTGGAACTAAAATGCCAAACATAGGAAATTCTAGCAAACACTTCATTTATCAGAGAGGACACTCCGACATGAACTCTTCCACAGTTGAGGAAATCAAAACAACTCCTTTTCCTCTCCTCCTTCCTTCATGAGTCCATTGAGGTTCTTGTACCAGAATCTTAAAATTGTCGTCATAAGAAAAAGAAATTAATGGACAACTTTTCCCATAAACATGGATAAAATTATTATATATATAATATAAATGATATTGTATATTAAACATGGATATTAAACAGAATATTATTTTATCCATGTTAATGTAAAATATTCTGAATAATGATTAGCAAACCAAATTTAGTACTTTAACACAGAATAATGCTTCCTGAGCAGAGCTATTGTATTAATATGTTTGCATAATGTATTAATAGAGAAAAGCATATGAGCATTATAAGAAATATAATTTTACATATGTATATATGTACATGTATTTTATATATATATATATATATATATATATATATATATATATATATATATATATATATATATATATGTTCATAAGTTTATAGTATCATGTATGGGATTGTAACTGGAGACCAGAGATTGATGTCAGGTGTCTTTCATGGTCGTTTTCCACCTTTTTACTAAGGCAAGGACTCTGACCTGAGCACAGTTTTCCCCTTCAGCTGGTCTATCAGCCAACTTGTTTGGAGAACCATCTGACTCCCTGCAGCAGGATTACAGACTGGCCATCACACCCATCCAGCGTACATGTCAGCTGGGGCTCTGAAATATGGCTCTCATTGTTCCTCAGCAAATCCTTCATTGACTGGGCCATGTACCCATCCCCCAAACTGTTTTAAATACAGTAAAACCTAATTGAAATAAAGATTAGCAAACTAGAAACTTATAGAAGTTATTCACAAACATTATAAATAAATAAACCATGGCCCAGATATTACATAATATAAAATACTAAAAATTCTAAAATTAAATGTAAATATGACTAATAATATGATTTTTGATCAAGGTTGCAATAAAGTTTTTAAGATATAAAATAAATCAAGAAAAATGGATTGATATAATGATTGGGAAGAAACAATTAAAACTGCTTTTTTTGTAGAAAATATATCTATATAAAAATTGCAATAACGGTATGTAGGGGCTGGAGAGATGGCTCAGCAGTTAAGGTACTTTCCTCCAATATCTAAGACACCAGGTTCAATTCCCCAGGACCCACATAAGCCAGACACACAAGGTGTTGGCCCTGGCTCACTCGCTCTCCCTCTCTCTGTATCTGTTTGAAAATGAAAAACAAAATTTAAAAAACTGTATGTAAAAGGTTAGTTAATGATAGTGTGGATAAACAAATCATACTTAATTCAATAGTATTGTCATGGAACTATAGCTATACAACATATGGGTAATATAAAATTCACTTTGTTATTTAATTAATTTAAAATTAAACAAGCACATCATAAATTTAGGGCATGCTAAGAGTGAGAACTATAATAAAAGCAAGAAGATGATTACTAAAAGGGTAGAAAATAGTTTCTTGGAACAGCGAAGGAAGGGGGGATGTTTGAATACACAAGGGTATTTCAAAGTAACAAAGTGACCTAACCCCTCACCTGTGGTGTGGCTCTAAATGGACTTGCTTTTTTGTGAGTCACCATTGACGAGGGGGATATTCTACAATAATACTAAGATAATATTATTTAGTGGTAGATCTGTCAAATTTTAAAGAGTATGATTCCCATAAATAATTATCAAGAAGGAGTCAACATATTTGACTTTTTATAATGCTTCTCCTCTCATGAGAAAGTTTCTTAATGAATTTATTCTTGAGCGGTAGGCTAATTTAACAACTATTTTACACATTCAGTCAAAATTGAATGTTTATAAGTAACAACACAGTTTGCTAGGCTCTTAGTTTCAACCCCAAGTGTTACACAGCAATCTCTACTCTTGAAGCTTAATGTTTTACCTATTGAGGAAGATAAATAATAAATAGAATTAATAAGGAAAAGAATGAATGATGAGTGTATAGGAGCAAAATAAAGCAGAAAGAATAGTTCTCTTAGGTCTTCTGAAAGGTGATTCAAATATGAAAAAATGAGTGTTCAGTGAGGGAGACGACCAGCCACAGTGATAGCTGGGACAAGGTAGTCTAGCCCAGAGTGACATCAAAAGTCATGGGAAAGCTTACAATACAGAGATTATCTGAATCAAGGAAACTTTTGAATTCTTACAAGATTTAAGTGATGGGGCTGGGAAGTTATCTCAATGAAAAACTCCCCAAGGCCTCTCTCAGGAGAGCATACCCCAAAACTCCAATAACCAGACCAGCAGATGCAAAAGCAATAGGATTTCATTCTTCGGCTGCGCAGTGGGGCTCCACAAGCAGGCAGATGAATGTCTAGGCAAGATGGAGCCCCGAAGAACAAAGGAGCAGGGTATTTATGGACAGGAGCTATCTAATTATAATACAGCTTAGGTAGGTCACAGGGTGTGTGTTATTTCTATTGGCTCCTTTTCTGTATCTGTATGCCTCTTGATTGGTTACTTCCTTGGAGCCACATCCCAGGGCCAGCCCACATTCCAGGACAACCATATGCTTCCTTATATGGTGTTTTTTTTTTTTTTTTTTTTTTTTTTTTTTTTTTTTTTTTTTTTACTTCCTGGTCTTTGTGACCAGACATTCTTTAAGGAGGGGGAAGTAAGTCTAAAAATGGAGTCTGCTTTATAAAATGGAGTCTGCTTTATAAAATGGATTCTTCACTCAATAGTTAAAGATGTTTTCTCGCAAGGCTTTTAAATCCAGGTTTGAGACACCATCACCCTTGAAAGGGTGATGGCCACAGACTCTGAGAATACACAAAATAATCCAAAGCAGAAATCCAGATACTCTTAAGAGCGCAGCAGTAAAGAAGACTTAAAACTCACCCACCATGACTCAGGGAACTTTGTGGAAAAGGGGGTAGAAAGATTGTATGAGCCATAATGGGGGAGAATATTCAGAGACATTGCCCTCCTCAACAACAACACAAAAATACTGTCTACTGCTTGTGCAATTCATAACCCCCCCAACCCATGGATGGTCCCAGAAATCCCACTGAGGAGGGCCTTTAGTGGGCTTGGAGCAGTGGAGGAGGAAGATGGGGAAAGACTTGTTCATACAGGGTTTCTAATTATTAACAATCAGTAATTAAAAAAAAAAGCCAGATGTACAAAGTAGCAATTGTGTCTGGAGTTTATTTGCAGTGGTAGGAGGATCTGGTGCATGCATATTCTCTCTCTCTCTCTCTCTCTCTCTCTCTCTCTCTGAAATAAAAATATGAAAAGAACACATTAAATGATAGAATCAAGAAGATAAAGTAGACATAAAAATTAATAGTTATTGTGGTTTGACCTCAGACATGTAAGTTTTGGATTCCTTTGTAAGTAAATCCTGAGTAGTTTCCCTCAACAGCAACAGAATAAGTGTCTCCATGTTGAAGATTCTATGTAGGAACTGTTGAGATGAATAAGAAAGTAAACAAATGATGTCTTCAGATGGAAAGTGAAGTAGCTGGAGTGTGTAAAAACTGAGGAAAAGTTTATATTCATGTGATAATACACAGATTAAGAAAATTCTGCCGGGCATGGTGGTGCAAGCCCTTAATCCCAGTATTCGGGAGGCAGAGGTAGGAGGATCGCCCGTGAGTTCAAGGCCACCCTGAGACTACATAGTGAATTCCATGTCAGCCTGGACTAGAGCGAGACCCTACCTCGAAAAACCAAAAAAAAAAAAAAAAAAAAAAAAAAAAAAAAAAAAAAAAAAAAAAAAAAAAAAAAAAGAAAGAAAGTTCTAGTCTCCGTCTCCAAGAAAGGACAACAAAAATAAAAATTGTATTCTCTAGAAAATAGTTGCATCAGAAAAAAACTAAGTTGTGCTTCTGCTAAATATTGATATTGAAGGTACCCATGAAGAATTTGAATATTTTTTCAGGAAATATGATCTAATAAAATCCTTCACAAATACTTTCCAAAAGTCTGAAGTATAGATCCAAACAAAACCTAAACATGAATACTTATAGGGGTGATATATCCAAAGTTGGAAACAAGATTAATGTTCATCCATCATGGGAGAGACAACATACAATATACTCATCCCATAGGATATTACTTGGCTATCAGGGTACTATGACCTGGCAAATGTCCTGTTAACGACAAAGAGCCATACTTTCTTTAATTCCATTCATATGAGATGTTGAGTGGAGGACGTCTATAAAAAGAGGAAGAGAAGCAGAGAGAGATGGCCTGGCCCTGGGCAAGATGGTGGAGTCACAGGGAGGTAGTAGCTAAGGGCTCAGGTTTCATTTTTTAACTCTGTTGTAGTCTGCCACATACTGCTGGGATGAATCTCTAAACCAGGCACAGTTATGGGAGGAAAGGATTTTTTGAAACTACAGATTCAAGGGACATTCTATAATGGAGAAAGAGGCTGGCCCCCTTTCACAGGTCTAAACAGAGGGAGAAACCCATTACCAGCACCATATATACACCTGCAAACAGGCAGGTGGGTGGGGGAGAGGATTTCCTTCCACTTTATGTAGCCTTAGGGCGAGGACTTATAACCCTTTACCATATTTGTTGGCTTCCTGGGTCTCTGGAATTTCCTTGCTGCACTACCCTCCCAGGAAAGGATATGCATTTCTAGCTTCCCTGAACTTCTTTACATCCAGCCCCCTACTGAGAGGGCTGTTTTCCTATGAACATCAGAACCCACCCAAGATTATTAAAAAAGGTCAAGTTGACAACAAAATTTAACCATCACAGCTAGAAACCAAATATGTGAATTATATAAAAGGTGCATTATATAGTATAATTGTGTACTATGATGACATTAAAAATAGTTAATCTTGAGTAGGTACTTATGGCTCATAACTATAAGTAGATCAGTAACATTTAATGATTTCTACTACAGGTCTGCTAGTGCATATGTCCATACAAGTCCCAAACATTCTTCATTTTTCACGTTTTTGGGAAAGTCATCTACAGAAGTTGGCAGAGGTTTGCTTGTTGGTTCGATGAAGAAATGAAGTAATGCCTCTGTGAATGCTCAGGAATTCCTTTCTGTTTCTGAATCTTTCTGCTTTGACCTTCCTCTCTGGTGCTATTCTCCATATATAACTACCTGTCACTGGGTCCTGGCATTTTGCTTGACCAATTTTGAGTATGAAAGCAAAGACAGCAAACAACCCTGATTCTCATTAGGGATGAACTTTGTTGCCAACAACAAGGCATAAAGCAAAGAACAATCTAACCCCAAAAAACAAACTTGGAAAAGAGGTGGGGATTATAGTACCTTCCTCAAGGTCTTTCAGTTGCCTTGATTAGAAAACTCTAGAAAGATTTCTCAGCATGGCCCCTCCCTCCCTTCCTAAATCTCTTCCTCTGTTCCTCCTTTTCCTCCCTTCCTTTCTTTCAGCTTGATGGTATATTTGACAAGTTATCCATACCTTAAGTAAGGTTCCTTCTGTCTACTGAGTAGGGTAGAGCAGAAAACTGATGAACTACCATGTCAAACACCAGGTTTGATCCAATTTTGGATCTGAGTAGAAACATTAGACGGGACATAAATAAAACAACAGAATAAAACTATGGAGTGATGTTTACCATGAACACGGAAGGCACTAAGTTTCTGTTTCCCTCTTAGAAATTAACTTGCTTCTCTCAATACACTCCACTTGAATTCCTTTCTCTGACAGTGTAAAAATTACTTCAATGCCCACAAGGGAAAAGACCAAAGAGTTTGACAGGATACAGGGGGGCGGGGGGTAAGGGGAAAGAGTCAGGAAGTTGTCAAGTTGACAAACTTTGTTTTCCTGTAGGGTTCAATAAAAATGAAGCAAGCTAATAGGAAAACACAATCAGCATATACATGCAAGCAGAGACCATGTCTACCTGTGTTCTCATAATGATGGAATCATTAATGCTGCCATCTTGTATGGTTTCTTGCACAGTGCCTGAGGCATGACAGTCAGTGTGACTCGCTCATCCATTGACAGCTTGACAGTTTCTACCTGAATCAAAATTCCAAGAAAAGCTTGCCATTTTAGAAAGTAACTACCATCACAAAATTAAATCGAAAATAATCTGCAAATACATCAGCAGTTATTTTTGAGGCAATCACTATAATTAACATTTTACTAGGTCTTGTTAAAAGGGTTTTTTATTTGCTTATTTATTGTTCTTTCTTTCCACACAGTGTGTTAAGTGTCCCTTCTCTGCATAATTAAAAAGAAATTTTAGTAATGTGAAAATGCCAGAATGGCAAACATTATTTTAACATCAGGAAATGTTAAAATACATTATGTTTTAAATATAATACCAAAAAAAAGGGAGATCACTAAAAAAAAAAATCTAAAATATGCTTAGGGATTTTAATCTGTTTCCTCCATATGCTTAGTATGATGGAAATTCAGTCTTGATTTTGTAATTCTGGAACCTTCTCAGCATTCTTTCTCCAATAACCAACCTGTATTTACTTAGAATATCAATCAGCTACATTTTTTTGGAGTGCATAAAACACTGTCTAATTAAGCTTTATTTAATTTGTTTTAACGTGGAGTGGCAGAGGAGATGGCACAATGTGAATTACTCATTACAGTAACCTCTCCTCAGAACCACGCACGGCTGTGGAGTGAGTCTGTGCTTGTGTTTGCACTGTGACATTACTCACAGAACCAGTTCCTCAGAGCTGATAACAGTAATAACAACACTTAGCATTGGTTTAGCATTTTTTCCATCTCCACAAAGCTTTAGCAACCTTAACTAAATCATGGTCCTTGCAGGAATGAGGCTACAACATCAATGAATCAGCATATCCCTTGCTGTAATGTTAGTCCTCACAAATGTCACCTCACGGTGTCATTTCCTGTAGGATGGATTGCCCTTCCTGATGGATGAAAAGCAGATACAATTGATTGGCTGATCTGGGCCTGCACTCTGAAGGAACCTCCATACCCTTTGGATCTTTCTACTGATTAACTCAAACATCAGAACCTTTTATCTCTGGTCTCAGTCCAGTCTTCTGTGTACAGTGCCAAGTGGATTCTTTAGGATAAGTCCTAAATTCCCACTCTTTCTGAGTCATCAGGGTAGTTCCCTTAACACCCTCAATCTGTGTTCTGCAACTTGGAATATTGATTTTTGAATAGGGAAAATTCTTCGCTACTGAGCACCATCTGTGTTGCAGGAAAGAGAGTAGCATCCCTGGCTTTTGTCCTCTAGGTGGTGGTAACACCCACCTACCTAGATCCCATGTGGTGTGGTTTGAATTGGGTGTCCCTCATGTATTCCGAATGATAAGACCCCCAGCTGCTGGCAATTTGGGAATTGCAGCCTCTCTGCAGGTGTGTTTTTGGGGCCGGGCTTAAGGGTGTTAGAGCCAGCTTCCTCTGGCCAGTGTTCCACCTGCCGTGGCAGAGGTGAGGTCCAGCCTCTGCTCAGGCCATCCCTTCCCCTGCCATCATGGAGCGTCCATGGACTCTGTAAGCCAAAATAACCAACCTTCCTCCCCTGAGCTGCTTTTGGCTGGGTGCTTACCTTAGCAACTAGAAGATAAAGATTGAGTCAGGTGACATCTTCAGACATCACCAGTGTTCCCCATGGAGTCAAGTTTCCCCAGGTGAGAGCTTTGCTGGTCATCCAATTTGTTTTCAGCCAGGGCCCCTGTGCCAGGGAATTTCTTGTAGGTTCTTGCAGGTTTGACTTTCAAACTAAAATGATTGGGTTTAGAAGCCTCTGAGTTCAAACTGGTTTGGATTACATGTTGCCTCTTTCCATCCCTGCAGCACACAGAGCAGGAAATCCCTTCCACACTGAGGGCAGAGCAGCAGTATAAACATACATTGAAAATCTGTTTAGCATTACGGTTGTGAAAAACTTATTTCATAGGACTTGGAGATAAGTTAACAGAGGCTAGTTTGAAAGGCCAGCCTTACACGTTTTGCTTCTCAGCTGGGCTTAGGAAATTGCTTCAACAGTAGTTGTAAAGAAAATACTACCTCAAGGCCCAGTTGTAGACACGTCTGTCAGACAGATGTCTGCAGTTATTTTTGGTTCTGTATTCAGTAAGTCTTATATGGACCTAATTCCAAGGGAAAAAGACTGCCCTATTTACACAGACAGGATAAACTTACTGTGTCTTCTTTGTATTCCTAGTATGAGCTGCTAATTATCTACCTACTTCTGGGACACCTCGTGTCACCGGTGGACACTTTAGACACCATATGCATTCTTAATTTCTCTGGGATTCTCTCGGGACAAAATTATTTGATACGAAAACCTTTGATATTACAAGTTGTGTTTAACATTTCAAGCCTCATTTCCATCAGCTCCGTTCAGTGAGTTGCCAAGCTCACAGGACAATGGATCATGGGGAGGGAAGGATATCTACAGACATGCCAAGCAGCCTGAAGGTATATTAGTCCAAATAATACAGGCACGATTGCTGAAATAGTATCTAAATTTATCAGCACAGGCTGCAGTTAGCGTGAAAGCTGAACCCAATCCTAAACAAGTCAATAATTAAAAAGATGAGTAGACCATGAAAACGAGGAAGATAGTCTTGATGTATGGATTGCATTTACTGTCACAGTCTTCTGTGAGCTAATTATGTAAGCACCAAATCCTCTTTCTTTTTCTGTCCAATTTTGCCATCATCTTGTTCTCTGCAAATCACTTGAAGCTTCTTCCCTCATTTCCACATGGGCTACAACCAGGCGAGCAGTTAAACAGTTACTACACAACCAGGAGCCGCTTACCAATCACTATTGTGGAAACACCTGCTAACCTGCTATTGTAAGCCTAGATCTGGTATGTGCCTAAGGCAGAAAGAAATGAATAAATAAACATTCACCAGTCATGTTACATAAGTTAATGCATTACAACATTATGTAAAGCACCAAAGTGCCTTCTTCAGGGGCTTTTTAAAAATCATTATTTGTGGCAGCCTAGTACCCTATCTGCTCTCTCGTCTGCTCCATTTTCCTCACTGAGGTTTCTGTCAGAAGCCTCACCACTACGGGGCTAGTTGGCCTTTGCTCTTGGAAGAATTCCTCTGAGAAAATTGCCTTCCTAATCCTCAAAGAGTTTTAAAATGGCATTACAAAGAGGATAGATATATTAAATAGCTCAGCTGTCAATGAACCGAATCAATAACCGTGGGTACATAGCTTACATTATGTCTACTTACACAGGACTTGCAATATTTGGAAAGAGAAGCTTTACTTTGACAAGTTGGCACCAGCTGTTTCAAGAAATAACACAGCTGTATATCTCTAACACACCTGCCTCATTGTCTCTGATTTTTTTAAAGGTATAATGTGATGACCAGAGAGGGCTGACCACTCCTAGAAACATTACTACAGAAGAGTTTTTAATTAGCATGTTAAAAAAGTAACTAAAGTTACTAATTAAAGTTAAAATCAAGACTCTAAAATTTGATTGTTTCATTCTTTCAAAAGAATAATTGTTCAGTCTATATACAATGCAAAAGTTACTGAAACAACAATATCATTAAACATAATTTTTATGGTGAATACCATCCCTGAGCATAATATAATCAGAATGTTCTAAAATATATTTTCCATAGGCTGTTTATTATTTATACTGTGAAAACTAAATCGGTACATTTTTGCTTTCTAGAAAATCTTCTCCCTGTTGAAATATCTTTTTCCTTTTCCAATTCACAAATCCTGTAGAGAAGATTATGTGTGTCTGAACCTAGTCAGAGAGTGAGCTTCTAGAAGTAAATACCACCCAAAATAAAGAGAGTAGTTGGGCCTGGAAAGATGGTTCTGTGGTTAAGGTGCTCTCCCTCCCCCCGCAAAGCCTAATGATTGGTGTTCTATTTCCTAGTATTCACATAAAGCCAGATGCATACAGGGGTGCATGCATCAGTAGTTTGTTTACAGTGGCTGGAGACCCCGACGTGCCCATTTTCTCTGTCTCTCTACTATATCTCTCTGCTTACAAATAAACACATTAAAAAATAAAAAAGGAGATTATAAAGTTATCCCTCATTATTCGGAGAACCACCTGCCTCTTTACTGCTTATGGGAGAAATTTTTCTAGTTTAACTCCTGTAGTTCTTACAATCTAAATCTACCGGCATGTGGACAGGAGTGCAGAGAAACCAACAGAAAATCAACAGCCCCGGATGCCTCCTTGGTGATCTGCTAGTTTGCACAAAATCATCAGGGGCCATATCTCCTTGCAAGAGAACAGACTAAAGACTTTTCAATTCAAGCATTACATTTAAAAACATTTTAATTCATTTTAAAGCAGAGAAATACACACAGAGAGAGAGAGAGAGAGAATCTGGCTTATGTGGGTACTGGGGAATTGAACCCGGGGCTTTAGGCACTAGAGGCAAGTGCCTTAACCACTGAGCCATCTCTCCAGCCCAAGCATTACATTTTCAACATTACTACTACTTGGACCTTCAGTGTGTCTCAAAGGCCCCAATTGTTTGAGGTCTAGCCTTCAGCCCCTGGTCCATAGGAGGTGGATTTTTGACCATGTGGGACCAAACAAGAGGAAGTCGCTTCACTGGGGGTGAAGCCATCAAAAGGAATAGTAGGACCCTCTTTTCTTCTCCTCCACATTTTTACCTTGTGGCCATCTTGAAGGGACCACTTGGCCTCTGCTACAATAGCTGCCTCATCACAGATCCCAAAGCCAAGGGTCAGTGACCATGGGCTGAAACTTCCAAAATTGTAGGCCCAAATAATCCTTCTCCCTTTTAAAGATGATTTTACTGGGTACTTTGTTGTAATAAGGGAAAACTAGCCTTATCCTAATATATCTACAAAAAAAATGAGCTGAAGGAAATGATTCTACGTCCAATAGCATTAAAATATGCTAATTAAGAATACAGCATATGAGTGGTAAATATATATACATATATATATATACATAGAGAGAAGTAGAAAACAGTACTAAAAGAAATTAAAGAACTTTTAACATAAATGTAAAGGTCATGAAACCTCTTTTTGTTAACATATTTGTCAATAACAGGTATAGCATTTTTAGTGCTGTAATTAAAATTAGTAATATTAGATCATGCTACCAGTGCTGAGAGAGGAAGCTAAAATATTCCCACTTAGTTACAGAAAACATCTTTGAATTTTTGTTCCCATTAAAGGAAAGAGTCCTGTGAGTTGGGTAAAATACTAATGAAATTACATGCTGTACACATAACTTTATTTTATAAATCCAAACAAGTTGTAAACAAGTTCATGTATTTAAAGAAAACTGAATATTGAGTTATGCAATGTGTCAGATGATTCTGGAATGCAAGGATGTCCACACTGCCGAAGAAGTGAGCAAGTCCATAATAAATCCTTAGAGATGGAGCTAACTGCTGTAAATAAATAATAATGGCCATTTATGGAAAAAGGAATGAGAAAAATATTTTAAAGATGAAGGGAAAGGGGAACAGAGAAGACAAAACCAGCTTGCTGTCCCCGGGAGTAGGAAGATGGCCTGGAGGCCTGCCTTGTGGGGAACCAAGCTGAGTGAGAAGAGGTCAAATGATTAGGAAGGCTATATGATTTGAAGTCTAGTGAGCCCACCAAGGAGTCTGGGTTTCATTCAAAGTACAATAGGAAGTCACTGGAGGGTTTTAAGTGGGACAGGTGGCATGATCAGAGAGAATTCTTAAAATCCTATTGATTGTATAGCAGAAAGCAGACAGGGGCAGAGGTCTAGGAGCAGTTCCTTGGGCAAAGTCCAGTGACACTGTGGCCTACCGAGGCAGAAGGAACATCAGTGTGAAGTGACTTAAGACATTTCTTTTGCTGTGTGATTTTATTCTTGTGGGATGTAAGAATATTGAACATTTTGTTTAGAGTTTAAAAGTGAATTTCTGACTGATTATCTGTCCCTGCCAAAATGAAAGGCACACAATGGCATCGGAGTATTTTTCTGGGCAGCACTAGCCACCTCTACCTCAATACTTAGGGTGTAATCAATAAACAGAACAGAGGCTATTCATTCCAGCAGGATGGATTCCAACAGAAGGGCTCTATTCACAGTGGTAATAGTGAGACTTCACTGTCCCATCACATTATGTATTATGGCTTCCAGGCTTTAGTCATCTACCTACTTTACAGTCCCAAGGCGATTCAATGCTCTGTTGGCATCCAAGTGAAACTCATGCTGTGTTGTTTACATTCCTAATGGCCGTAACCCTGTCCCTTCGATGGAAGTGAGTCATTGTTCATTAAAGCACAGATATTTGTGTTTTCAAGATTCTGAAATTTTGTGTTTACTGAGGAAAAGAACATGATCAGTGTAATTTTTCCAGTAGGTAACAGTGGCTACGTGTTGATCAGGATGCTTTGTAAAACATTTGTGGATACCTGGGCATTGTCTTATGTCAGACCTGTTCCATGTTGAGGAAACCATGTACTTTTTCTCAGAATTAAATGCACTAGGTTATTGGCCACAATGATACTAGCAAGTGTGTTTAAATAGTTAACATTCATTAACTAGAATTTTGCAGTAGAAGGCTGGCTGTTCGGGGTTTATTTTAGAGCAATTAAATATGATTTATTCTCCATCATTTATTGACTTATTCATCCAGCAAATGATTATTGACTGCTTACTGCTATGTTATACAATGTAAGACATACGAAGAAGGCTAATTAATAATAATAATGGCTAGCATTTATTGAGTACACACTTGGTACCTTATACACTTTATTTCACCTCATTATTAAACATACCTCTTGATGTCCAGGCTGTTTACTAGCCATTTATAGAGAAATAAACTGAGGCATGGAGAGCATCAAAGTATATGTAACAGGGACTATAGTTTCTGGAAATTTAAATCAGGGACTTAAACTCATCTTCTTGCACATGTGCTTGTGCAAACTGTTTATCACACCAAAAGAGGAAGACTAGCCCATCCTTAAAATAGGACAGACTGGTCTGATAACAAGGCACTTATAAATGCAATAATTCTTAACAGTAAATTTATGTATAAACACAGATAAAACAAGACTTTCATCCAAAATCAGTTGATCTTAAATTTGGCTATAAACTGGGTAGCATGGCCAAGTGGTCTAAGTCGCTGGATGAAATTTGGCTATAGATTATAATTATTTGAGTAGTTTAAGAGAAAACAATTACTAATGCCTTTGTTTCAAATCCAGTTTCTGATTTATCTGACCTGTCATGCACCTTTGCAACTGCATTAGAAAACTTCCCCTCAGGTGTTTCTAATGTTCACCCAGGTTTAAAACCACTGAGCTGGAAGGACTAGGGCAAATGTTTAGAAGTAACAAGAATCAGAATTAATATTGGAAAATAATCAACAGTTTGAAAGGTCATAAATGTCAGGGGGTGAAGAGGGAGGTGAATGGACTTGTGGAGATTTGGAGTGGATCTCTGGCATTCAGATGAGGTCCCTGGAACCAACAGTCCAGTCATTACCATCCCATCTGCTAGCCTGAGCATTGTGGAAGCTCAGACTCTGAAATAGACCCTCTCAGTCAAATTCTGCATCATTGAGTGACTGCAGGTCCATCGTAGTGTGAGTGCAACTGGGAGAAAATTTATAGCAGATACCACAGAGCATATATGGGGCTGGCAGGTGTACCAATGGCCAGTAGGTGGAGAGGGCAGTATTGTTAGGTAAGTAATACAGGGATCAGCCCAGTTCTCCAGCTATCTTAACTGTGACAGTAAGCAGATAGAATTTTGTTCCCTGCAAGGATAGAAGTCTACGAACTTCCAAGTAAGAGTGATGGGTGCTATGGTGGTGACGGATAATCATCTGACCATGGGCAGAGCAGATGAGGAAAGAGAAGGAGGCTGACACAGGGTAGCTCTCACAGAGGCTTTGATGTGAGTCCTCCTTCACAAATAGGCAGAGTGAAACTCAGATTGGGGTGCCATTCAGCAGGCGAGCTCTTATCTTCAAAATGTATTGTTTTCAGGAATTCTTATCTCCTTCAGCAGCCTGACTTTGGAGTTACATTCTATATCTGAATAGAGATATAGGCTACATGGTTTTCAGAGTGGCAGCCAGCGTACACAGAGCACCTTTGTTACTTCATCTGTAATATACTTTTCCCCCCAGAATATTCAATGACTGCAGAGAGGAGCAAGCAGGGAATTCTAATGATGTGGGGAAGATATGTAAGTTTATCCAGCAGCCGTGCGATAACTATCATGCCATAAATTTCCCATGTGATTACAGACTAGGGATTGCATTTGATAAAATATTGTGCTTGAGAAAGGTTGCTATTAATTTTGGGGAAATGATATGTTCATGTATTATACCAAATAAATAATGGTAACCCTAAATCTGTACTGTGTATAGATTTCAGATTAATAGGAAAACCATACTCCTATAAGGCTCATTTTGATAAGGGACACTAGCTATTTTATGCTTACAGATGTGCCAATCTATGGGCGTTTTCATCTGGTCATGTGATGGGAATGGGATTCATCAAAAGAATTCCTTTACCCGAAGGAAAGCTTTTTATCATACAGTGCCCAGTCTTTTGCCTTGCAGATGGTAGATTAATTAGTTAAGACACAAGTTCAAGCACTCTATATGAAGAGAAACACATTATGAGCAAGGCTTTCTTTTTGCAGGGATGTGGTGAATGTTGTGTGTGCTGGCTAGGTGCCCCATGGGTACTCACCAGCAGCTGCCAGGAGAGAGCCAGGGGTGGCCCTCTCCATTATATCCCCCACTTATTTTTCCTTCTGACTGACTTCCTCATAGATTCCAGAGTTTGTTCTTTGTGAGTCCTGAAGTTTCTTAGGTCTCAATCCCCATGGGGTTACAGACATGTATGACCACACTTAGCTGTTTTGCATAGGTCCTAGAGATTCAATTTCTGGCATCATGCTTGTGCACCAAGCCCTCTAAACCATTGAGACATTTCTCCAGCCTTGATTAACATTTTTTAAAAAAATAACTTCATGCAATTTTCACAAAAGAAATTGGATCCCAATTAAGGAACAAGAATTGATTTTCTAAATTGAAAATTATGTCCGACATTGAATGAACTAATGCATTGGAAATATCTACAAAGTGAATTGCCAATAATCAACTTAAGAATAAGCTACCAAAATGATAAATTGACATTTACAGGTTGAAATTTCCAAAAGTGGATATATCTTAATATTTGATACCAAGGTGTAGGCAGATAGCTCATCTTGCCAGCAAAGCTTAATGACCCAAGTTTGATTCCTGAGTACTCATGTAAAGCCAAAGTGATGCATGCATCTGGAATTGCTTTGGGGAAGCAAGGAGCCCTGGTGGATTTATTCTTTCTCTTTGTCTATCACTGTTCTCTCTGTCTCTCTCTGCTCATGTACAAATAAATAAAAAATGTAAATTTAAGAAAAAATGATACTGTAATTTGAGAATGTTGCCACCAGATGGTGATGTGTGCTGTCATCTCAATCACATGATCTCAGAAACATCCTAATAGAGTCTGGTGACCTGATTCTCAGAGGTGACCACCGAAGTCCTTTCTGTACTTTAAACAAGTAATGGATTACTTCCTATAGGTGGTCATTATCATAGAAATAAGACTTGGGCCTACGCCCTCCAATTAATCAACACTGAAGCAAGCTGTTTGAGAAATAAAATAAATATTAGGAGATCAGGAATTATATAAATGAAGGATTGTTCAGTTTAGTGTAAGAGACTGAGGAAGCACAGAAAAGAGAATTCTACATTCTTTATGGAGGAACATAGTGGTGGGGGAGATGGTCCAGAGGCATAGCACCCATCAGTAACACCTGACTTGGGCCAGGAAGACTGGGATGAGTACTAAGATATACAGGATCCCTTGCCACAAGGACTAATACAGACAGCCCACGAAGGAGGATATACAACTGATCAGGGATGGGGAGGGGGGGAATTGGGGAAGTCGGGATAACAACGCATAGTTTGCCCACTAAATAATGTAACTCATTATGGACAATAAATATTAAATAAAAAATCTTTATTAAGCAAAGCTTTGAAAGAAAAGAAAAGTATATTGAAACCAGAAACCAACCACGATTAGGAATCTGTGTGCTCCAAACGTGAGGTCTAAGACTGAGAAGTAGAGGAATACAGACTTCATTATACATTTAAAATCAATGATCATGGTCAAGACATAGAGTACTGCTGGGATTGGCCTTCATACTAAAGGCAGCTGAGAACCATGAAAAACATTCAGGGAAGAGAGAACATGATAAAATGGACGAAATATTGGGTGATAATTAAACAGGAATGTTACTTTTTGTCTTGGTGAAGAAGTAGTCTCTAGGAGAACTTGTCAGTGATCTCTGACTTCCTCTCTTTTCCATCTCCACCCAGGTTACCAAGTCTACTTTGGTTGCCAATGTCTGAACCATTTGCAGTAGTGGGCAGGGCATAGTTCCTTGTGAAAACCTCTGCCTTTTCCTCCTCACTATCTCTCCTTCAGTTGAAAAAGACTAGCAAAATGTTCCTGGCTTATTCCCTTCTCCTCTTTCTTTCCCAATAATCATAGCTGTGCCCTGGACTGTTGGAGCTCTCAATAAAGGTTTGGAAAACATTTGGAATTCAGTTGGGGGTAAGAATAGGGCAATTACATATCCTAATCTAAATCCCTTAATGGCTACTTTGTTTATCCCTTGCCTTGCCTTTGTATGTATAGTCTTTATCTCAGAATAAAAGTGAGGGCAAGGTGCCTCTTCTAAGAATAGGTTTGCTCACAGGGGGAGCTAAATGCTGCCTAAGCCAGCCTGCCACCCTGGGAGAAGGGCTACTTCTCTGTTGGCCATACAAGCCCCTGCTTGGATCTGGCTTGGCTTCCCTTGGGTTTGCCAGAAGACCAAAGGCTCACAGTTTGGTCACTGATCACACTAATCCTCTCTGACAATTATCTGGAATCCTTCCCTTTTACAGGATCTTTGGAGTGTTCCTGAATGGGGGTGGGTTGGAATTGATGCTGGCAGGGCAAGACTCAAGTCTTTAAATCTCACAACCAAATTCCCGTTTTTCAAACCTTGGGGTGGAGACTGTCTCTTAGCAAAGACAAAGGGTAGGAAGATGGAATGTGTTCGGCACTGTTACAGCTAGCTTCCTCACACATTTTTGGGTGTCCTTACCTACCACTTTGCTGTGGATGCTTGTAGATGCCTATGAACCCTGCAAACAGTTTGAGTAGGGGGGGGGGAAAGTGAATAGGAAGTTGAAGTGCAATCCATTTGTTAGCTCCAATTTGAACCAGCTGGCCATGCACTGTGGCTCTTAGAGTGGATATAGCCTGGAAAGGAGGTAGGACCCTCAGAAGCCCATACGCGTGAGAGCAGTCTCTCAACATCACTCATGGCCAGATGCAACTCAAGCCTGCTGTTGGGCCTCTGTTCCTTCCTTCCACTCCCAATGCCCTCCTTGCAGTGAATAGCTTATCTCAAGTTACCATCTTTTGGTGGGTGAAAAGGCTCAAAGCATAACACATCCAGCTTCTCTGCTCCATCTTGGTGATTGAGCCCATTTTCTTCTCTCAACAACCCTGATGAAGGTTAGTAACCATTTCTTTCTGCTATGAAGAGGTCAAAATCTCACTTGAGATCCCCAAGTCAGTTGAGACAGTAGATGTACCCTAGTCCTTCTCTTCTCTCACACTATGGCTTCACCATCTTTCTCTCTCATATCTGCAATGAGATTTGTTGATGAGATTTTGTTAATTTGTTAGTGAAACACTGCATTCAAACTGACTGAAATTATGTACTTCTACCTTTGCCCATTGTCTTGTGCCCAATGCTTGTTCTTAGTATCCTGAGGGGCTTTTTAGCTTGCATATTTCAGACTTATTCTTGCATTCACTTCACTGAGATTTCATGTGTGAGGGGGGAGGTGGCAGGTGAAATAGACAGTGGATTTGGATAACATTGAATTTGAGGCCACCCTGAGACTAGTTAATTCCAGGTCAGCCTGGGTTAGAATGAATCCCTACCTCAAAAAAACAAAAATTAAAATTAGAAAACATTTTATATTCTTGAACTCTGGAATCTTGCTTGTTGGTATATTCTTACACAAGCTTGGCCACATGTATTGGAGAAGAAAAGGGGGAGAAGAGGAGAAAGGTAGACATCTAGAGTTGCTGTTGGGAGGGCATCTGTTTAATTAAGGAGTCTAATTTTTGTTTTAGTTTTTGGTAGGGGAAGACACGGATGATTCCATTCCCCAACCAGCATGAGGGCCACAGGTAATGCCCCATAACAAAAAAGAGACGCACAAGAAAACATGATAAAATGAGTCAACCACAGTTTTACATGACCTAACAGCTTTCAGAAGAACGGCCACAGGAATAAATATCCAGTCCTGCTAAAGTGTGATGAAACAGAAGCTGTGATTGAACATACACAATTCCAGGTAAGAAAAAACGGCAAGCTTGCAATTCTTCTTGGCATCTCTGGGCACCATCCGTCCTCCTGGGGATGGTGCAGGAGGCCCATGGAATGAGGGTCTTATGATCAACTCTCAGGAAATGCTAGGTCAGAATGACTTTATGGCCAGCTATTACACAGAAAGGGAGCAAGGTGGGAGGAATATGTATTGGTTTTATGGCTTGCATTAAGGAAAGGGGTTCCAGTTTCTATGAGTAACTTTGGGGAAGTTGAATTCTGCTTCTTGTGAGTCTATTGAAGAGAGTGGGTGAGACAGAGACAGATGTCATGAAAGACCCTTGGAATCTTCTGGAGCATTCCAATGACCTTTAGGTCAAAGAACTTGGCATGCCAAAGAGCTAACTAGGGTATCAGTTTTTGATTCCCAAGTCTAGAGGTGATGGATTCTATTGCCTTGGTTTTCCCCTTCCCATTGTATAAAAGATACGCTTGAGTTTCCAAGGAATATGAAGGGATAAGAAACAGGGCACACAGCTAGCTGGAGGCTGAGATATGTTACTCTTTGTTCTAATATGAAGCATTATAAAAACCTCCACTATCATTTCATTAGCCAAAAATAAAAAAAAATTAACCTGAATCCCATCATCCAGGACTTCATTCTCCCTGAGATGCCATTTCATTTGATGGTCAAGAAATTCAGGTCTGTGGCAAAATGTTGGATGATAATGTGTTCAATAAAGATTTCTGCTTTGGAAATGAATTTACTTACCTTTCTCATGTCGATCAGTTTCACCAATGGAACATGCTGGAATCCTTTATTTCCCATATAGTTATCCGTTAGTGTGTGTATTATTTACTTTTATCTTTGCTGTGAAAAAATACTGTACCAAAACTATTTAAGAAAGAACTTCTTGGTGGCAGGAATGGGAGGTGGCTGGTTGTACTATGTTCACAGACAGGAAGCTGAGAGAAATCCATGCTAGTGTTCTGCTGCTTTTCTCCTCTTCATTCAGTCCAAGACCTAAACTAGTGAGTCGTCATCACTGCCTTTCAGAGTGGGTCTTCCCACTACAATTAAATCTCTCTGGAAATACCCTTCCAGACATGCTCAGGGGTTTGTCTCCTGGGTGGACTAATACCATCAACTTTGACAGAAAACATTACTAACCCATTGTGGCATTGGACATTGTACAGGTAGAATATAGTCAGAATTTCTAACTTGCTAACATCAGACATTGGTGACATAGGATGTAGTCAGAATTTGTAACTGACCAGCAATGCAGATCTTTGATTCACTGCTATCTTTGTTTTATTCCTATTATTCCTATGGCCTTTTCCTCCTTTCCTTTCCTTTCCTTCTATTTTTTTTTATCTTCCTCTCAAGATCATGATGAAGTGTTCAAGTGTGTTAATGACAAGCTGCCGATGGCTGACTTGTGAATGTCTCAACCTCTCTGGTTCTCATCTTCTCTATTTGTGAATGTTTATAATAAAAGTACCTCAAATGGGTTTTCAGAGGAGAAAACTCATTAATGTATGCAAAGTACAAAAATAATGCTCAGAATAGAGTAAGCAGTCAGTAAAATTTTGCCATCATCATCTTCAGCCCTTAAACATATAGCTCTTAATTCAGGCTCTGTGCACAATTTGAGAGGAGCTTCTTAGGAAGGTAAAAGGTATGGCTACTTTCTCATCTCCATTTTTTTAGATGATTATATTTCACTCTGAGAGTTGTTTTGTTTCCTTATTCCCTGCTCACTGGCAACCCAACTGTCAGTTTCTGCTGTTCCCTGGGTGTATTCTGTACCAAGCTTCTGTGGGGGCACATAGTTTGGGGAGCGACCCAAGAGAAAAACAAACCCAGTAATGTGGAAAAACGAGGTACATGGGAAAAATGAAAAATTATGGAGCCCTCACAAAATGTTTTTCATCTTGAAAGTGCTTTGAAAACATTAACTAATTAATTAATCAAAAAGAATTTCTACCAATCAGTGAAAATGCTCTTTACAATGTATTAAGGCCTCTTGAAAGGTATTATTTATTCAGTGATGTTTTCTCTTTCATCTGAGAGACTCATCTCCTTCTTTTTTAAAGGCATTTCAGATCTCATGGTATTTCTGCACAAACCGTATGCTCTGCAATACGGAAGGTATACACACATGTACATGCTCCCACAAATTAACAAACATGAAGTGTATCTTTAATATTGTGCCCATTCAAAAAAGTTTTTTTTTAAATTAATAAAACACATCGAAACGGTGGATGAACTCTTTGGAAGGAGACAGGGACATGGGGCAGGCAGTGAGTGATGGGAGTTGGGTTGTGATCAAAAGACATTATGTTCATATATGCATTCTGTCAATAAAAAGTTTGCAAAAGATTGCACCCAATGCTAGTAAATATATTCACATATGATTTATGGTTCTGGAATTCACTTTATCTGCTTTTCATTGACCTGATAACAAATTCAAGACAAAATCCTGCTGCTGCGCAAGTGTCAATTTCACCTAGTGAGTTCAAGTACTTTTTTGCCTCTTCCTTCTCTCCACCCACCTCTCTTAGAGTACCTCTAAGGTTGCTGTTTTATTGCTGTCTCTTTAGAGCCTAGCTACTCCTAGTGCCTCCAAAATATCAGCCTAATTTTTATAACTAACCAAACATGACTTCATCTCTGTGTGACACAGAGGGATACTAGCAATAATAATCTTATATTCATTAATTCATCCAGTATTGAGCACCCGCCATTCATTTATTCATATATTCCCATAGCACATCCTTTATGCAGTGAAAGTCTTTGTCTCCATCTCAGTGATGGATTCAAAGATGATCCAGGTGAGGTGATCATATTCTAAGAGTCTGATGTCGAACAGGGGAGAGAAGGCAAGAGCCCAAATCATTTTAATATAAAGGAGACATGATGAGCATTTATAGGGAAATACCTTCAGAAGAGGGGGAGAGGATTTCTTGCAGAGGGCTTTAAGAAAGCCTTGTAGAGTGAAGAGTCCTGCAATGGGATACGTTAAAGAGAAATTGCCTTGTGAACAGAATGGAAAGGAATGTTTATCCAGATAGGGGGATATAAGAAGAGGAAAGTGTGGACCAATAGAACCATGCCTGTAGGAGATTCAGTGGCTTTGGCTGGTCCTAGGTGCAGAAAGGGAGGGAGGCTTAAGGATCTCATTGAGAAACCTGATTCATACCCATGTTTGAGGATTCCATGGTGTTTGTAGCACTATCCCTATTCCCGCCACCCACCAATATCATAAATCAATCACATCAGTCAGAACAAAGCCAATCATGTTGGCAATGGCTTCCAAACTGTTCCAAGACCCTCTCCAACAAACACCACTCGTGCAGTGCACCGGATGGGACAGAACTAGTGATAAGAGGAAAAACAACAGGCTGAGGAATCCAGTCTCACTTGTCAAAGCAATTCAAGCATCAACATCATATGATATTCTGAAGTATAATAACCCAAAGTATCAAGCAGTTCCATTGATTGGTGACATTTTGGAGGTTTTTTTGCACCATGAATTAAAGCTTCCAAATGTTTTATAGAGGGCTGGAGAGATTGCTCAGTAGTTAAGGCACTTGCCTCCAGTGCCCAAAGCCCTAGGTTTAATTCCATAGTACCCACATAAGCCAGACCCACAAGGTGGTACCCCTGGCACTCTCTCTTTCTATCACTCTTCCCCCCATCTCTGCTTGAAAATGAATAAATAAAATACTTTAAAAATATTTTGTAGAAAATTTAAATTTTATCTCCTTTGGCTCTCTTGCTGATATTAATTTTCTAATAGTAGGAGTTTACCATTTGTTTTGCAATTCCCTATGGGCTTGTAACTTGTTAGAATACTGCCTACAATTACAGGGTCTAAGCAACTGTAGGGAGGTTGTTCTGAATTTAAATTCAGATGCTATTATGTTTGTGTGATGTGCTTATACATCTTTTATCTTTTGACTTGACTGATTTTTAGAAAGATAAATGATTATCATATAAGATACTAAACAAGATCTCCGCTGTTAAGTTCTGTAACAAATACTCATGGGCTGGCATTTTCTATGCACGGTGCCCTATGCAAAAAATGCAAATGCTGGCACATGGATGAATTCCAAAGCATCAGGTTCATCTGGCTGGTTGGGACCGCATTTCTAAAAGTTGTCCCTGAACTTCTTAAAAGCACGAAATCGGAGCATCTACAGAATCTTCTACATGATGTCTATAGCATTGGAAACACACATGGGGAACTGCAGTTGTTTTAAACTATTCATTTTATTTCTACTCTTATGTCTGCCATTCTTTTTTTCAAAACATTTTATTGATAGCTTCCATAATTATAGACAAAAAACACATTATGATTCTCTCCCCACCCTCCCTCATATCTCCTCCCCCTCTCATTAGTCTCTGTTTTGTTTCAATGTCATCATCTTTTCCTCCCATAAGGTGTAGGTATTGTCAGGCACTGCAAAGTCATGAATATCAAGGCGATTTTGCATTTGCAAGTTTACACAGTATGCAGTCCTACCCCTTCCTTTGGCTCTTACAATCTTTCTGCCGCCTCTTCTGAAATTCTTATGAAAATAAAAATCTTCCTGGATATATATATATGCAGCAAAGGATTCTGGGAAATGGCTAAGCATGTCTCCTGAGGGCAGACATTTATATGGCAATGTTCTGATGGCATGTTGATTGGTCCTACCCCATGAGTCCCATGTACTTCAGTTATTTACCTTGCCAAGTGGACCAAACAGTGCTCTGTTACACCAACTACCCCAAACAATTTTAAGAGTTCTTGGAGATTAGCAATATAAATTTCAGTTCAATACTATGCATACAGAATGCAAACAAGCCTACACCATCTCTCCATCCTACCCCTCCTGACTCTGCCTCCAAATGGGAAGGGGTGCCAGAGCTTAGAGGAAGCAGTGTGCAATATCACTGTACCAATATGGCATCCACCTGGCCTGGGTTTGCATCCCCACTTGAGAACTTAGTACCTGTGTGACTTGATCATACATGGTTTGTTCCATCAGAGCCTCTAAGTTTCATATCCATGAAGTGTGGACCCTAACTGTCTCACCTCAGAGGGTGAAATGAGGAATAACTATAAGCATCTCTATTAAAGTGTTCATATTTCAAAGGTGCTAGATGATTTCTGCAGAAGTTTCAACATCTTTGTCTTGGCTTTTTGGTGTAATACTGAGTAAGTCCTCAAGTTTCCAGCAAAGTTTTTCTTGCAGGTTACCCTTTGTGGCTTCCTTAATGCATTATTCTCATCACGACTAAGGAATCTGCTTCCCCGTGACCAAAAATCCACTTAATATATACACAAGAAGGGGTTATCGGGAATCCCAGGGACCTCTCTGCTTTTTGAAGCAGTCTCTTGTGA
>PVHP010002681.1:46784-86676 GCA_004024765.1 Zapus hudsonius
ATATATATATATATATATATATATATATATATATATATATATATATATATAGTTGAATGCTTATCTCTTTACCTGTGAGGTATGTAAATAAAATGGATACAGTTTGTGGGTGTTCAGTCTGTGCTACCTCCAGAGATGATGCAACACAAAGGATGCAAAGGATGGAGGTACTTTTTCATATCTAAGCATCATATTCCTACAGACTGATTTGCATAGGTTGTGATTTGCCTCAAAGGGCCTACACACCAATGCCCTGAAAATGGAAAGGTATTCATAAAGCTTACTGTTTGTAATCCAGCCTTCCTCTGTGAGCATGTCCAGCATTCAGCTATAAGCAAAGCTGTAGAAAATAGCACTTTTCACTTTCCTGTGGTTTGTAGACCTCGCTAGCTGTTGCTGCACATGACCAGCAATGCAGTAAGGCGTTGCATTCGGTTTTGGATGTGAAAATGCAGAGGAAACAGGCATGGCCAAGATGGGCCCTCAAGGCCTGATAACAGGTAAGAAAGATGGTCCACTATTTGTTGGGTTCCGTCCAGTACTTCCTTCTGAGAAAGGGCTCCTGTTTGTCTCCATTCAGGACCTTAGGAGGATGCTGGCTACTTCTGGGTGACGTAAGACATCCTGAACCATAAGCCTGAAGTGACAGGTCTCTATTTAAAGCATAGATCATATTCTGACATGATAGTGACATTGCTTTATTAAAAACACATTAAGTTTCTGAATCTCTTGATTCCTGCTCAGATTTAACTAGAGAAAGGACACCAGTGTGAATCATCCTCTTAGTAGAGACAGATAAATTCCCTGCAAATACTACACCCACCTCCGACTTCAGTCTTCTCTGAAACTCTAAGGTCAGGCAAACCTTCCTTCAAATCCCAGCTGTGGATTTGGATTAAGATTTTGAGTCAACTCGTGTGTGTGTGTGTGTGTGTGTGTGTGTGTGTGTGTGTGTGTGCGCGCGCGCGTGTGCGTGTGTGCGTGCACACGCGTGTGTGCGCCTGTGTGTGCGTGTGTGTGCGTGCGTGTGTGTGTGTGTGAGAGAGAGAGAGAAATTAGGGGAGAAAGAGAAGGAGAGAAGGATAGACAGAGGGAGAGAGACAAGGAGAGGAAGAGGGGACTTTGTGAGATCGGTGTCTGCCAAATCCCTGTAGGATAAAACGGTACAGACACTGAGTGAGGAAGATGATTAATTGGACAAAGCACTTACACCTCATGTATGAGCACCGGATCAGAGCCTCAGAACTCAAGTAAAGCTGGTTGCAGAAACACAAGCATCTGTCATCCTAGCAGACCTAAGCATCAGTGCCAAGTAGAAACAGAAGTATCTCTGGAAGCTCAGGGGTCAGTCAAGGGTGAAGGAGAGACCCTTTCTCAAAATAAGGTTGGAGAAAAGATCTGATACCCAAAGTCATCCTTTGGCTTCTACATGTGCCCTTGCTCACTCATAGACACATACAGCCACAAACACACATAGATACACAAAACATAGACACACAAATTCCCTGTATCCTTTGAGTCTATAGTGTACTGGGCTTGTGATTGAAGGAAGCCTCAGTTTCTTCATCTGTAAATTGGCAAAACTTACACCTAGATTATCTAGAGGAGTTTTTGAAGAGGTTACAGTGAAAGAATATCTGAGCAAAGTACCTAGTATTTGGTGGAGACATAAAGAAAATTACAAATATCTCATTGCATATTTTATGAACTCATAACAGTGGGTTATTTCTGTTTTCCCCTATGTTATCTTGGGTCTATTTTCTCTCCAATTCCTTTCATGTCATCAAGGATAGTTGCTGAGTAACAGAGGAGCCCTGTGTGACCTGTGCTTTCATCACATGACTTCAGCACCAGATACACCTGAGTTGGAGTCCTTCTCTGCCACTTACGTGGATATGTGATTTGGGCTGCTTACCCTCCCAGTTACATCTTACCCATCTGTTAAATTAGTAGAGAAAGTTCCTACCATAAGAATTATCATCCGTATTCCAAGAGTCGTGTATGAGTAAGACATCCAGTGTGTTTGTCATCTGCCTGATACTAGGGATAAATGGAAAATAAGTGATGCATTCCTGCTTCTGTGGAGCTTGTAGTCTAGAGAGTGGAGCATTTAGAGACATGAACTCGCTGCATCATAGAAGTGGAAAATTGCAGTTACAGAAACACATGAAAAGAAAACATACGTGATGCATTGGAAATCCCTCATAAGGGAGATTTGCCCCGGCCAGAGAGCTCACAGATCCTCGCTGAAGTAACTGAAACAGTTTGCAAGATGAATGCAGGAGGGAAATAATACATTCCTAACAAGCTCTCTTGCAAAGGTCCCTCATTAGCATCGGAAGCATATGATCACCTTCTTGCTAGAATATGAGCTGAAAGAACGCAGGAATGGTGTCTGTCATCTTCTGTCTCCTCTAAGACAGCCTTGAAGCAAATGTTGAGGGGGGGTGGGAATCAATGTGTTGGTTGAATGAAATTAAGAATCCTATCTCTTCATCTCACAGCTTTTTTTGCAGGGGGAGTGTAATTAAGGGAGACACCTACTTTAGCAAAAACAACATATATCTTGTATATTCATGAACGACACCCTCTCCTAGGTCCTGTCCTCCTGGGGAAGTAACACCCCATGGAGATGTCAGTCTCTGTGAGTGGAATGAGAGAAAGGGCTCAATTGTACAGTCAGATAAGTAGGATTGATGCCATTACTATGAAAACACTGGCAAATCTCAAGCAGCACAGTTTTTCAAGGTCTGTAAGTTGTTGAAGACCAGCCAGGTGCAGCTGGCAAGCCGGAAAATGCTATCCCCAGCCGGCCTAAGCCCTTCCCCTTGCTGGAAATGCCCAGGACTCATAAATGCGTTGCATTCTGTCTCCATTGGCTAAGAGTCAGACCCTGGGTTTAGCTTCGAGTGGCACTGGTTATAATTGACTCGCCATTGGTGTGGTGTTCTGGGGCCGTTTCCTTCTAGGGTTAATCATACAGTGTTTGGACAGAATAAAATGAAATCATTTGTGGATGGCACATAGCACACTCCCTGCACACGGCAAGCTGGCTATGTATATTTAGCTGTTACAACTACAAGCACCAGGCCCGCCTGGATTTTCTTTTTTTTTTCTTTCTTTCTTTTTTTTTTTTTTTTCTTTTTGGTCAATCACTGTGAAACTGACTCGGCCTTTCCTTTTGGGATTCCCTTTATGAAAGGAAGAAAAGCTACTCCTCTCTGAGGTCTGAAAATCTAGCTTCCGGATTACCCAGTGCTTGGGAGCATCTTTACTGAGCACCAGGCAGGCTAGGGGAGGTACATTTGCAGCTGCTGAGAATTCTGGAAGTCCTGCCTTCCCTAGGCTCTGCCCGCATCTGCCTAGCTCTGCCTTCCTAACCCTGGAACGAACGCTCTGGGCATGCTCGTGGACTGGATTTACTCCCTAGTTCTCAGGGACCCGAGTGCAGGGGTGCAGGGTTTGCAGAGCTCAAACCTAGGTGCGTGCAGTGCAGCCAGGGAACCAAGCATCCTAGGAATAGCCCAGAGCCGAACTGAACTCTTCATGGCCCGGGCTTGGCGTGTTCAGTGTCTGGTCTTGGAAACGCCCGACTGGGGGGTTTCTCTGCAGACAAAGGGGTACACGTGCCCTTAGCGCCCCCTTTTCACAGCCGTGAACCCCTCCCTGACTCGGTACCCCCCTCTCCAACCCCCTCAAGCCCCAGTGCCAGCATCTGACCCACCCGGGCCTGTGCACAGCGCTTGGAGGGGGACCTGGGGATTGGCTCTGGGTCCTCATTCAGGGACAGCGCGCGCGGGCGGCGGGGCAGGCAGGCAGGGCGCACAGCTCCAGTGGCGTGTGTGTGCGTGTGTGTGTGTGCATGTGTGTCCATGTGCGTGCGTGTGTGTGTGTGCGCGCGCTCGCGTGTGTGCGTGTGCGGGGCGCGCAGGCGAGCGGGCGGGCGCGTGTGTGCGCGCGAGGGCTCGCGTGCAGGAGCCCCTGGGTGTGCGTGCGTGTGTTATGGGTTTGATTCCAGAGCAGGTTGCACATTGGTCCTGGGTGGCTCGCAGGCTCAGGTCGTGCTTGGGCGTCCTCCTCCTCCTCCTCCTTCTCCTCCTCCTCCTCCTTCTAATCGTTTCCGAAGTAGCAGCGGCAGCAGCAGCGGCGGCGGTGGCAGCAGCATCTCCGGCGGTGGCGGCGGCCGCAGCATCAGCACCGGCACGGGCTCCGCGGCACAGCTTCAACTGTGCAGAAGCAGCGAGCGAGCACCGTTTGGGGAGTCCGGGGGGCGGGTAAGAGGGAGGAGGGAGAAAGCCTGTCTTGATCTTTGGGATTATTTTTTTTTCCTCCTTCTTTCCCCCTCTCTCTCTCTCTTTCTGGAGGGTGTGTGTGCGTGTGTTGCCCCCTCCGAAGTAAAGGAATTTTGCTCCAAAGCGAGCTGGGACCGAAGACTCTAGGCTAAGTTCTCTCTCTATGTAGATGGTGTCAGGGAGCGAAGCTACTGACCGAGCTGCTGGTAAATGTTTTCACTTCTTACTCTTTAATGCTTAAGGCTTTTTTTTTTCCTCCTTTTTTTTTTGTTTCTTTCTTCCTTGTTTTCTTTCCATTGCTCTCATTGTGCAATCGCTCCTGAATCAGCCGCAGTTCTCTCTCCCTCTCCTTGCGTTTGTGCAGTTTGCAACTTGTTTCATGGTTTTCTATGAAATCCCCCCCCCCCTTCATCCTCAGATAAATGCAGGACCATTTAAATTCGGCACTTCGGGAGGTCATCATTAGTTGCATGAGTTTGAGGGGGGAGGGGAAAGATTGATAGAGCAGATGACTGCTGGTTTCTCTTTACTGTTCATCGCAATTATAAGGTTTTGTTTTTTTTTTTTTTTTTAGGATGCATTTTAACATTGCACTGATGTTTAAGGTGATCCCTTTCCAGGATTACAATGCATTTTGACTCAGTTTTGACAGCAATAGCAGATGCCAGTGATTCCAGAACTACTGTATGGCACACAGTGGCTAAAATATTCAAAATTGCAGGAGGAGTCATTTGCATTCCAAAAGAGAATTTCTTTAAAAATGCTGTTTTGCATCACATTGCTGCGGATTTGCAGGAAGCAATGACAGACACCACTATTCATGGTGCATGCAAACATGGTAAACATATAAGTGCTTACCACATCCTCCACTGTCCTCATCTGCAAGGCTTGAGCAATTGCTGAATTTATTTAATAATAAATCTAGGGCTTTGAAGAAAAGAGGTTGCTGGTATTGTATTCAAAATTGTGAGACATACAGCAATTGCTAACCTCAAACTAACCTTCTCTTAGATTTTACTTAAAGTGGCATCTTGTGAATTTGGGTAGTGGGGAACAATTTCAGCCATACATATGGAGTAAATTTATTTAAAATAGCCAGCATAATGCATGCAAATAGGACTCTAACTCTTTTCTTAATAAAAAAAAAAAAAAACAGATCTCACTCCATAACTTGGTGCAGGATGTGCTTTAAGTATTCTTTAAAAATTAATAGATAACAGTTCTTTAATGCAGTCAAATAATTTAAGTTCTTCAAAAGGCTTCCTCTAGTTAGCATATTTCATTAGTTTTGTTCCCCACCCACCATCATAAGTTTTCAGTTCCAGTTCAGTGGGAAGCTGGAGGGTCAGTAAGGAAAAAGAAAACCAGTAATTCAGAAAGAAATCAGTTTAGAGTTGTAAGCTCTCTGCTAAGCAAGGGAGTAAGGAACTAAAGGACCAGCAGCCTAAGGGCAAGGAGGAAAACCATGGTACAGCAGCTATGTACAATTTACTATCTCAGGAGGCACTCAGGTCTAGACTCAGGTGAAGTTATTCTGTTTAGGAATGCTTCCAGCCAGGCACACGTGTTTTGCATAGGGAGAATGTTATTTAAGGAAGCCTGCTTCTGCCCTGTTGTAGCCAAATCTCAGAGTAGCAAGTTACCTAGGTGGAAAGAATATAGTTTGCAATCATGCTGTGAAACTTTGTTTCAATGCATTTAGCCAATGTGGACAGAGCTGGGTAAGACAGTGTGGAGTGCTTAAGACTGAATATGGACACAACAACCTGTCAGTTATAGCCAGGCCTTCTTGTGTCTCTAAAGGAAGCTTACCTAAAGCACCATGTATGTCCACCTGTTCCGTGTCCCCAGTGTTGGCAAAAGCCTTTCTGGAAACCGAGAATGGCATTTCTGAGTTCTAACCCATATTTCTGCTTTTCTAAGTTTACTGATTAAAAAATAAGGCATTTGATTTAGAATGAAATCTCAGCTTATTCATGCATCTCTTGAGATGACAAGATTGCCATTTTAAAATATTTCTGCAGACCCTTGAATTTACTATGTTGATTTAATTGGAAGGGGAAAAAAATCCCCACTTCCATTCATTAAGAATGCAATTGTTTTTGAGTGAAACATTTGTTTGTGTGGATAATAAAGGAGAATGAATTTGCATAGTTAACTCCAGTCCTAAGACCTTAAGGCATCTGAGGCATCATGGTGTCTTCCTTCTAGCGCCAAACCCAGAAGTTGTATACTCCAAGCTGAGCTGTATATCTGCACTGGCCCTTCACAGTGTCCACGTGCACAGGCTCCTAAGATAACTGACTAGGCTAAGTACTTATTTTGCTAAGACACAAGACACCCATTTTTATTTTATAGGCAAAGCATGATTTTCTATAAGAGACACCACAATCAGCTTCAGTTTCACTGACTTCTCTGGATGTGAAGACCAGGAGTATGTTGATTTAAAAAATAGTTTTCTCTCCTGCTGAGGTTAGCTGATCTCTCATCCACCCACCTCGCCTTCTACTTCTAGTTTCCTGGCAACTTCTGAAAATCTCTGATATTTTGTGCTAAAATATTAAACACATCTATGTCTTCAATGCAATGGCAAAGTATATTACTGTTCAATTAACTAGATTTGTATTACTCTTTCATGTTTCTGTGCAGTATCATGTTTGTGGCTTGTTGGTGGATTTATTACTGTCATTAAGTTTATTATTACATCTTAACTCAGCTCATTTGAACTTTTGTACCTGGTGTTGATTTCGGGTTAATATTTCAGAGCAATATCATCATCTTAATGGGGCTCCTTGGTAAGTGAGGTAGTTTTACTTTCCACTGGGCCTCTGTTGAATTTCAGCATTTGTAAAGCATGCCTCAGATCTCCTGGGGAGAAGATAACTTCTTTCTGGCAGGAAGCTGTGTGGAAAGACAGGTGTCTGAGACTGTGGATTCATGGAACTTGGCAATCATGTCTGACTCTATTGTTAGGGTTCCTGTTTTCATTTTGACAGGAGTGGAGATTTCTCTGCATGTCCCAAGGGTTGGTTATACTATAGCTACTAAATGTTTCTTAAAATATGTTGGTATTTTCTTTCATTGTGTAAGTGAAAGGAACTTTGAACTACTTGTATGCCTTTAAGGAGAACCTATTCTGGTTTTGTTGTTTTCTCTTCTGTGCAGAATGAAATTGAGAAGTGAATTCTAGTGAAATATGGTCAAGGTCATTTTCAAGGGCCTTTTAATTCCTCCCCATATGAGAGGTAAAACTTAAACTGAATGTGAGGTTTAGAAAGGCAAAACTTACCAAGAAACTGCTTTCCTCAAACATGTCTTTATGAAAACCATATGTTTTTCTTTTTCTTTTCCCTTTACTTTGTGTGAAGCAACAGTTTCCCTCATCTAACTGCTGGCTTCTAGTGGCCCTGATGTGCTCCCAAGGAAATACGCTTCTAATACACAGAGTGTAATTACAACCTTCAGCTAATACTACAAGACAACATTCTTCCCTCCCTCCATCCCCCCTTCTTTCTCTCCCTTCTTCCTTCCCTACCTCCCTTCCTTCCTTCCTTCCTTTTTTCTTTATTTTTGGTGGGTGAAGATACCACATATCAAAATATGTGAAATGTTGAAACATTTCATTAAGATAAATCATTTGGTAATAATTCCCCTGAGGTTTTGTGAAATCAACAATACTTATATCAGATTTATTTTGTGCTGAGAGTAAATGCTAGCTTTGCACAGTATTCTTTGTGTGCCTGTCTTCTCTTGTAACTTGTGGGTGAAATAGTCATTTTGTATAGCACTGCATGCTACTAATAACAAACTCTGTGTTGTTGGGTCATTTTGTTATCTAAGAAAGACAAACCAAATTTAATATAATTATATTAGCTGAGCTGAATTTTCCATGCTAATATTCCCAAAAAAAGACTTCATAGGCTAAATAAGTATATAATATTTTCCCTAAAATTTACATTTCTTAGTGCCCCAGGATACTTAACATATTCTTTATAACAATGTAATTTTGAACTTGAAATGTTACATCTTAAGATAGTTTATGGGTAAAGTTCCTTCATCTTTGCTCAAGCACTTTCCTTGGTCCATAAGGAAAGCATAGAATTAAAAACCTTACAGACAAGAATTATCAGGGAAACAAAAGTAGTTATGTGCTATGAGCTTATACCGACAGTGGAAAGAGAGCTGGTGTTTTAACTCTGTGAGTTTAATAAAGAGAAATCGAAACCAAATAATGGAAGGGAAATGTTAAAGCAAAATCTATTTTTCCCAGTAATTTTTTTCAGCATGAACAATATGAATTGATCTTTGACTCTGATAGATCGATTGGCAGCATCCTTCATCCTATCAACAATGTGTGGCTCCTGCCAGAGTGTGCGTGGACCTACTCTGTCCTGAGCCTGTGTAGCATGGTGTGTTTGGGATGACACAGGTAGATCCTGGGAGGATCAGAGTTCTCAGGACCCGCCTGCAGTCCTGGGAGAGACTTTTCATGGCAGATCTGTGTGCTGACCTGTGGGCTCTTGCTACCTCTACTTTCTTCTCTCTGATATAGTTCTACCACAAGTTTAATGAATATGACACTTTTCTGACAGTCTGTTGATTGTTTTGATGATTATATTCCTTAGCTATTTTTAAGCTTAAACTTAATTTTTAAAAATATTAGAAATGATGTATTCATTTCTTTTTTGTGTGATTATTATGCTTATTTTAAATTTATAAAATACATTTACATTCTGTGAAAGAAGAATTTACTTAGGAATCTTGTGCAAAAGAGGAAGTCATTTATTTATTTAGTTAGCTTCCTCAATCTTTAATATACCTATTAGGAGGTAAGAACTAAAGCTAGAGAGTGTAATTCATACGGGGAAGATGAGATCGATACGCAAGATAATATGCTGATTATAAATCTTTAGGGAAGACAATTCTACCCAGAATTCTATTGGTTAAAGTTTTATATTTAAATATCATTTTTATTACTGCTTAGAGTTCAAGTGACACTCATGTTTTGAAATCTTTTGCTTCAATGAGAGGAATAAGGGCATAAGTAGAAAAAGTATACCACTAAATACAATTTATTTTGGCAAAGGCTTAAAAACTAATATACTGTAAAATAACCATTTCAGAAAATTATATAAGCTTCTTTTATCTGCTACATCTTTGAAAGCCATGTAAAATTTCATTGTAAATGTTGAAAATAGTGTAGTTAGGCACTTATAGTATTTATACAAATTAAACAGAATTTAATGAAGGTACCCATATCTCTGCCTATCTTAATTCAGAATATCTATACAACTGAAATCATGTATGTTTTTAGAATTCATTTTAAAAACAACTACAATAATTCTAAACCATTTAAATGTTAGAGCATTTGATTATATACATTTCATATACATTTCAGTAGAAATTGCTTAGAAGCAACAAAGGCAAATTAAAAGTATACGAAAGTATATTCCATCTTTTTTTTTCAATTCTTCAATAAGTAATTTTGGAATTCCCAAGACTATCCAAGTACTGTCCTATGCTAAAGCTTTGATGTTAAGAGTAACTTGCTGTCAAAGCGATATCTAAGAAACAAGTGAAAATAGAGATGTGTGCTTTCTTTAGAAGGCAAAGTCTTTTTTTAAAATCTAGAATCTTAGAACAGTAGTTTAATTTCACTCTATAGTAGTAGTGGCTCATGAAGTATTTGCATACAAATATCTGTTCATTTGCCCGGTAGTATGCCAGGCTAATTCTTCTTCTCTTATAGTCTGCTGTGATAGAATGCCTGAAATTGGAGGTCTAAGTCAGCACAACCAGCTTAATTGACTATAGGGAGGAGCAAAAGAAAGTTTGTGTTAGTGGAGAAGAGAGTGCTAAAGAAAAAAAAAATTCTGTAGGTGGTTAGCCATCCCATACAATAATGATCATGCCAGCTGTTTTATTCTTAAACTAACTGAAACTTGAGAAGGAGCGAACTGCTTCTCTGTGTTTTAACCCTAAGAACAACCTAGTGATTACAGAAACATTTCACAGTGGTTAGGGCTCGAGAATTTGTGTGACCCAGCATCTAATTTTCCCCCTTTCTAATCCTGTTTATATATCCCTACACACAATCAGACTCAGTCAGATGAGACCAATTACTAAGGGGAAAAAATCAAATTTATTTATTACTATATTTACTGGATGCGTCTGTTGTTTAATTATCCATTGGCAAATTTACATGTGGCCACAGAAAGAGCTGTGGATGAGTGTTGAAAAATGGTCAATTGTCACTTCTCAGAGCCCAGAGGAGGCAGCCAAGACAATAAGGAGGTGAGGAAAAAAATATATCTTTTCTCATTGCCATTGAGGTGAGGCTTTACAGACTATGAGGTCACTTGAAGATAGAAGAGCATTTGCCTTGACATAGAAAAAAATCTGCAAATGTAGGAGTTGTTTGACTTTCCTGGGTAATTAATGTGAAGTATGGAGCTTAAGATGTGCTATAAAATCAAGTAACCAGTTTCATATTCGATGGAGTGTCTTGGAAAATTATCTGAAATTACCCAACAAAGTAGATGACTGAGCCCATCCTGGAAAGGGACTGTGAGTTGTGGGGGCAAAGGTTGAAGGGTGCTGGATGAGACTGGGTGGATAAGAGGTAGAAGGGTGATATTCAATGTGTCGTTTACAGTTTCAGTAAACATGAGGAGCTCGAATGATCCAATGCTAAGGAAAACACTGCTATGAAATTCCTCTACTCAGTCTTTCATAGATAAAACATACATCACCTTTAACTATTCCTTTGTGAGTTTTGTCTTATATTTTTTAAAATAGTCTCTCTGAAAATCCTCTTGTTTAGTTCACTCCCCTCTATTTGATCAACCTGAAGTGACATATATATGTTCCCCTTTTTCTCATTGCATGTTTTTGGAATTATTAAGGTCAAAACTGCTCTTCAAAATAGATAATAACTGAAGGGATTGTATATCAAAGAGATGGCACAATATCAAGTTGTTAGCTGGTAAGCCAGTTATGTAATTATTAAGCTACTTAGGACTAGTACATTTTTGCCCCATTCTGATGCACCAGGGTAGAAAGTGTGTATATGAACTTCAGGGAAGGAAACAAACCCATTTTGAGCACAGGCATTTGAAAGCTTTCTTGAAGGAATCACTGAGAGACTTGTATTCTCAGAATTACAACATGCCATTAATGCATCATTTTGTGAAAACACTGGATAAATTATGATTTCTTGCTAATTTTTATTTATTTTGGGAACTCCTATTGAAGATACCGTTTCAGCGTAGTATATCATCATTTCTTTACCTTTGCCAGCTGAGAAATTAAGATGCCAGCATGAATCTTGACAATTGAAGGAGGATGGTGTATATAGTATTTATAAACTTATTGAGGAAACATTAAAGATGAGCACATTTTTGTATTTATTCTCATTCACATTCTGAAGTTATTCTACAATAACTTTGATTACAGAATGAATGTTGTTTGCAGCTGGATTCATGGCACAAGCCAAACAGTAAACGGATAGAAAGGCTGAACTCACTTTCCTACTACAGTGATTTTTCACTAAGCTATTCCCCAAGGCCATTCGAGGGATATGAGGGGCAGCAGTTATTCTTATATGATTTGTGTATGTTCCCATAGATTGTGAAGTCTATTTCTGGGCAATTTTCAAGTTAAAATTGTGTTATGGCTACCCTGAAGGTTGTCATTTCTTGGTTTTTCTCTTGTCCGTCAATTCATAAGTGTTTATTAAGCCCCCATGGGGTGTATACAGAATCATATATAGTTTGGGGTATGTGTGTGTATGAGGATGGCTGGTCTAGAAGCTTACAGTCTATAGGCAAAAAGTATTTTTCCTTCTATTTCTCTCTCTGTGTGTGTATCTGAGTGCATATGTGTAAAGTAAGATTTTATCACAGAAGTTTAGGAGTATTTTATTAATGTTTTTATCCATGTCTCCTGCTTTTTTTTCATTCTTCCTTTCTTTCTTTTGTATGTATGGTGCATGTTTTAATGGATTTTTCTGGAACTTCAGGTCTATTTACTTAGAGAAAAGGATAACTTTAGGCAAGGTCAGTCAGTTTTCATTCCTTTTACTTATTCATTTATTTATTTTTAAATTTAGATATCTAATAACAGACATGCTCCACATTAAGTAAAGGTGAGTACCAGGTTGGATTTTACTGCCAGGAGAAGTGGGGTCATTGCTAACTCTGGATTTCAGAATAAGAACACATTTGGTTAATGGGTCTTTTTGATGCACACTTATTGTCTGTATAAATTTACTCAGTGAATGGACAAATGCCTCCATGTCCCAAACTGACTACATTTTTCACAAGCCATGAATCAACTTATGATTTGCTTTTATTATTGTTTTTTTTTATGAAGGGACTTTCAAAATTTATCATAATTGAAAAGGAAAGAATAGGTCCAAGCATTTCCCAAAATCCCAGAGATGACAAATTTTCTTTAAACAATTTTTTCCTCACTGAACGTGAGCACATGTGGTGAATATGCAGGTCTGAGATTTACTTTTCAAACCTTGTTCATGCTCTTAAATTCATCTCTTATCAGCCATTTGTGGGAAGGGTAATATTCTTGAAAAGTACGGGGAGAATAGCTCTGAAAGTGGATGGTAAAGGAAGAGTGCAGGGAGGTGTTGACCCATCTCATGGCCTCAGGTAATAGCTTCCTGGACTTCGGACAGCCAGTTCTAACTTCTGATACCCCTGACAGACTCTTGATTAATGTTCATTTTGACTGGGGCTTTCAAGATGTGCATATCTCATTTCCAGCAAATAGTAGCTAAACCACCCAAATTTCTTTTCCATCTTCTGTTCCTTGTCAATCTGAATTGGTGAAGCAATGGGTGAAAAAAAAATATGTAGAGATTTGGGAAACGTGCTTCATTTAAACTTAAAGTATTTTTGATACAATACTGTCCTTTGCAAAAACTCACCACAGGGCAGGAGGTTTTCATCTATTTCCCATTGGTTTAGGAATTAACCAACAGAGAATCAAATACAATCTGAAGTATCTGTGTCTTGGGATGGAGTCATGTTCTCACCAGGCAGAGAGAGAAGTTTTAGTTAATGTATTGGGGAAAATCTGTAAGAGGCACTGGAGAATCATGAACCATCACTGCTTCTGAAGCTTGATAAGTGGTACAAAGCTGAAGGCCCCTCCCACCAGGCATTGTCACTGCTCTTAGTGTTCCCGTGAGAAAATGAGTATGTCCTGCCTGGAAGTAAATATCAACTGTCCTTGCTTCCGGGGATTCTAGTTTTCCTTCCAAATTTTAGGGTGTTGCATACATCTAATAGATAATGGCCCATCTCAATGTATGTCCAGACTCTTTAACTAAAAAGACTGGGGCTGATGCTTTGATTTTCTATATCAAAGAACAAAATCTAATAGTGTATAAGACATCAATGATGGGATACCATCAAAGTTAAATTGGGGAAGGGCAGCTAATAAAGAAAAATCTCTTAGCAATAATTATTCCTTTTATAGAGGGTGATAGGATCTTAGTTCATGGATAATCCATGCCATGTTCCTGAAAGCTTAATAACAACAAAACTTCTCTCTTGAATTGGAGAACATACTCAATTAGAAAAGTATGAAATCCAGAGCATTTGATTACAGTATATAGGAATCTCAGATATGTTCATCTTGTACAATTCATTTTCTTGTCACCAAGAGTGTAAGGGAGCTATCCATGTGAACTCCACTTATCTAAAAGTTAAGTATAATTTACATAAAAGGGGTGATTTTTGCCTATGTATAAATATGTGAAGTTCATAAATGGGCTGAAAGGAAATGGAGGGATTTTTTTAAAATAACACAGGGAGACCATCTGTATGGTCTAATAACTGCCTATAAACAAATTAACATTATGGTTTCCAGATGAAATAGCAGATGCACTTTATATATGCACTTATAAATTGAAAATACGAATAATGGTGGTAATTGAAAAGAATAAAATGCCATTTCTTTTCTTTCATAGATAAGATTCTCTAAGGCTTAGTCCAGTCTACTTTTTGCTAAATTATTAGTAAACCCAGTGAGGTATAGGGTCCATGTAAGTAATCCACCTCTCTCATAAAACTTTTGCATCCGAAGGCTCAGCCTTTTATTCTTCAATTCTGAATTAATATATTTATCCTTCCATCACTGTCTCCCAAGGATTTTGAGAATTAATTAGAAACAAAATCACTTTCAGTCCTTGGATGTTACATTCTGTGCTGAAAAAATATGAGATACTGAAGAGTTATTAATAATGACAAAGGTTCCTCCAATATAATAATCTGACTGGCTGAATTCTCACATGGTTGGTATTTTCTAATATAAATTACTGTAGGATTAGATAGTTAAATATTGAATATTGTCTCATTTAATATTAATGCTAATGATGATTCACCAGTTGGGGGAATAAGGAGATTTTTTTTAACTGACTAATAGCTTTGGCCAGTAACATAATACATCTTACAAAATGGGAATGAAGATAGTTAAAAGAAAGTGAAAGAGGAAGGAAGTGACCACAGAATTGATAGATTTCACGTAAGTCAAAAGTTACAAATATGTTCAAGTCTCAACTGGGTCTCTCTCTCGAACTATGTGTTCTGATATCACTGTTGTCCATATGGATAGATTTGAATGAAATATGTGAACTAGAACAGATCTACCTCATGAGGTCTTTGAACAGTAACACAGTTAATGTTTAGTTGGATGAGGTGTAAAAGTATGAAAATCCGACGGAGCTTTGAAGGACACGGATGTGTGTTAAGGGAGACAGATGGGATGAAATTGTGTATGAAGTTTAAAAAGAAAAAAGAACAAAAGAAACAAAATCCAAAAGAAGTATACAGGACATAATGAAAGAGAAATAGTGACCACGTAGTCCCATTGGATTGTTTTAGGCGTACTTAGAATTGAATATTTAATGCAGAAAACACATACTTTTCAATTAAGACTTAAAATTTCTGAAATTTTTTATATCTTTTTAAGTTGTCATCCATGTTCTTGATTTTATGAACGTATATCTTAAATTAAAGAACTAGAAACTAAGGATAAGTAGGGTAAGTGACGGTTGTACCAAATGCTTTGTAATAAATTAAAACAACACATGCCAGTGAGTGCATCAAGTTGGTTTAAATCGAGTGTTTGTGACTTTTTTTCCCCTCTGGGGGGGGGACTTTAATGTTTTGTGAGATCATTTTATTTGAAATTGTAATTATCCTTATTTCAGACCTAGTAATCTCACAGTTGAAAAAGCTCTCTTTTTGTTCTGTGTAGATAATGTATGTGGTGTGAGTGAATGCATTTTATCTTTAAAAAAGTGTTTTTGGGTTTTATTCTTTTAGCACAAACTTACTCCTTGATAAAGGAACTGGCTATAATTTGCAGAAATGACTGTTTCTTTTTCTTTAGTTGTTGCATAATTGCTCTTTGTATACACTGTGAAAATGTTCATATAGACCATGACAAAGCCTAGCAGATGCTCTCGTAATTATCTGGAATTTAAGTAAATTTTGCATCTGATACACACAAAGCAAACGCTTTGTCCACCAGGCTTGGATACTGGCATGTGGATGGCTGTGAATACAATGAAGAGATTTTTAATGGAAAACAAATGGAAGTATTAGAATGTCTTTTTTTACTTGAAAAGACACCAGCTTTCGGCATAGCCTCCAACTTATTTAAATTCATAGTTGTTTCCTTTCTGAACATGACCTTTAAAATTAAAAATATGTTTATAATTTATATATATATATACATATAGATATATTGTTTGCTTTTTTGTGCATCATTCAGAACTTTCTCAGAAAGGAATGATGAGATAAATATTTGTTTCATATTCTTATTGTTCTATGATTATCAAAAGGAGCATTCTATTATTTCAACTCTAAAAATGTAAAAGGGGATCTCACGTTATAAATAAGTCATGCTATAGATAAAAGATAATTACAGTGTTACTTTAACATCCTCAATTCACAACGGGGTCCATAAGAAGGAATATATAATGGGTCCACATTCTACTTCTTATTGTAAACAAGAGATCTAGCCAGAGGAATGGTTCTCTGCAAAAGCCTCTTTTCCCCATTTTGTTTGAGACTAATACTTCCGCTGTGTATTTTTTGTTGTTGTCTGACTTACATAAGTGAGATCTTTGAAGGCTTAATCTTTTTCTCTTTTCATTCTTAGGAAATGTTAAATGTACAGAGCTACTGGGATTCCCCTTAAATGCCTTTAGGTTTTATGGGGAGTTTAAATTACTTTTGTTTTTGACGAGAGGGTTACTCATAATTGTTCAGTAGACATTTGATATCACAGTTGGAAGATGAATATGCTATTTCAGCTTTTGAAGCAGGAGAAATTGTTAAGTATCTCAAGCCACACAGAGTGGACCTATCTTGCCAGCTTTCTTTCTATTTTCTTGTGCACCTGAAAGTAAATCCAACAATAAAGGTTCTTTTCTACATGGTTACAAGAATCAAGAGCCTCCAGGGGGTTGAAGGGTTGATTCATTGTTTGACGAATAAGGAGAAAAAGAAAGATGTGGATTTGAGAAGAAACTTTTAAGAATGAGAGGGTGAACCTGAGAGAAGTATTTTAGGCTCCCAATTAACACAAGCCAGATGTGCAGAGACTGGGACATGGGCGGATCTAGGAAGCAGGTCCCACCTGAAGCGCTTGGAAACCAAACATCAAAGCTCTGTAGGTAAATGCCTTCCCTAAGGTTTCAAAATGACAGAACTTTTTCCTTGGTACTTTGGTAGCTTCTGTGACATGGTCCCCACTGTCCCCAGTGTCACTTCTTGTCACCCCCATACACACTTTACTTCCCTTCCCCCAGGCCAGTGTCGACTTCTCCAACTATCCCAAGCTATCTTTGGGTTTTGGAGAGGAACCAGGTGCTTTCCTTGTTATTTAAAAGCAACTTACTATTTTGAAATTCCCTTAGAGAGCTGTGGGCATTTTTATATTTGTGTCTGGAGGCATGTCTCTCCTTTCCTGAAGGAGAAACTGCTTATATAATAAGCAGAAGCAGACCTTTGGGAACTGACAGGCTCTTTTATGGATATTTCTCAAGAAAAGTAATGCAAGTTCTCTGGTGTCCTGCGTGTCCTCCCATGGGGGTCTCAATTGGAGATATTTGTACAATAGCAGATTCTCAGAAGGATAAATATATACAAAGCCATCTTTCCAAATGGGAGGGATCAGTGGGAAACAGCACCTAGGAGGAGGAGAGCTCCGCTAATAGCTCATTCCCACAGAGCTCCTTGAAGAAATGGTTCCAAAGCCAGGCCCCAACTGTCAGCAGAGCCTGCCAGGGAGACAGATGCAGCAGTTGGAAGACAGTTTCCTTCAGTTAGATATTTTGTTCTTGTAGACGGCCAGCCATGACTCATTGGGGAAACCAGAAAGAGAAGAGAAGAGAAGAGAAGAGAAGAGAAGAGAAGAGAGAGAGAGAGAGAGAGAGAGAGAGAGAGAGAGAGAGAGAGAGAGAGAGGGAGAGGGGAGAGGGGAGAGGAGAGAGGATCATTTTATTAATCCCTTTGTAGAATTCAGTCATGGAAGTGAATGTTAACCTGGCCAACTTGCCCCAAAATCAGGAGAGTTGTAAAGATGGTTCAGGGCTTTAAACTTTATGCAAGGTGGTAACAGCATCAATTTCAACTTGATGACGAATTAACTGACACATTTTCCCCTGGATATTGTGGAAAAGAATGAATGCAGAAATTATCAAATAATCCAGGTCAAAAGAAGCATGCTTTGAAAAAGCTGAAAGGACATGAATCGTTTTTTTTCTGTGAGACACAAGAGGTGTTTCTCTTTATTCTGTGTGTGTGTGTGTGTGTGTGTGTGTGTGTGTGTGTGTGTGTGTGTGTGTGTTTACATGTGGCACATTAATGTGCCGGATTAACTTTGTTTCTATTGTTCATTCTTTTCTCTCCCTCCCTCTCACCACATGTAAATGTATGTGCCTGCCTGGGTACATGAGAGACATATATACATATCACATCTACACAGCCCTGTCAAAGGAACCCCGAGTTCTCACTGCACCCAGAAATATCTCCTTTCATCTCTATTCCCTTCCAGATCTCCTAACTCTCTAGCTATGTGCAGCCAATTCGATGGAAGCAGAATATTTATTTTCTGATAGAGAGTGAAATACAGTTTTTATAACACATGACTTGTGCCAAATTGTGGGTTCCAATCAAATTTCCAAGAAGGACCTAAGACTCTGGGTGATCACCTTAGCTTCCTCATTTTTTTTTTGTTTTCTTTTAAAACGTTTCCTTCTTTATTTTAAAGGAAAACAAGCATGTACCATTTTCCTAACTCTTGCTTTTGAGGGACCGAGTAATTTGGGCTTCTTTGGAGCCAAGTTTATATAGTAGCTTTATCATGTAGGTCTCCAGGGTCTGGCATGAGATGTGTCTGAGTGCCTGACAGAAGCCCCTGTACCAAACTCTTGCTAAACCATTTTTCTGATAGAGTTTTAGAAATGTCCCTTTCAGATCTGCATGCCCTACCTAAGTTGTGGTGGCAGATAGCCAAAAGCTATGTGTTTGGGGGAAAAGCAGGCTTTTATTTCCCCACAACAAGTGATTAGAGGGTGCTCCAAGCACGGAGAAGCCGCAGGTGTGGAGCCAGTTTAGAGAGAGTAATTTACAATTGACGTGTGAGCGAGCTAGGCTGCTGTCTTAATCCACTGTACTTGTCTGGCCAATACAGACGCGTGCAAGATGAGGCTCTTCTTCCCAAGCTTTTGCGTGTCTTTTTCTGTATCTCATGTCAAATCAAGTGCTAAGAGACTGTCCTGTCAATTTCTAACATTTCCCTGAAGAACTTTGGATGTGGGAAAACATGGGTCACATTGATCCTGTAGTGAAGGGTTGTATTTCTCTTGAGGCTTGTTGAAATAATGATGACAACTTTCTATTTAACTGCTTCAGACACTTATTTGTGAATACCCAAAAAGATAGATAATTCTTGGACCGATGCCAGACATACCATTCTTTAGTATTTTCTTGAACAGACGTAGTATGTGCTCGATAAATAAATATCTGTTGAGTGAGAGGTGCAGAATGTATTTTTCCCCCCTGGAAGACTAGGGAGACTGCACCATATGATATTTTGAAACTTTCACTGGCTGAATCAACTATCTTGATTTCATGATATACATTGGAAATTTATATTTGCACTTTAAAACTCCTAAATGAGGATATTACCAGGATAAGATTGATGGGAAGTTTCTTGTACTGAAAACTAAATTTGCAGAGGAATTAGGATTAATAGACTACCTATGAGTTGTCCATCAAATGCTTACTATGAAAGTCTTTTAAATATTTTTAGTTATATAATTCCCGGTCATCAAAAGATATGCAGTGTCACTTTCAGGGACATATGAAAGTAATTCTCTTTTTGGTATTAGAAAATCTACTATTTTTTTGCATTTTAAAAGGCTAATATAATTAGTTCTCAGTTTACTGTTGGGATTGTCAAACTGTGACCTGTGGGTTAGATTCAAACTGATGCCTGTTTTTATATGACCGTGAATCAAGAATTAAAAAAAAATTCCCAAATGGTTAGAAAAGAATAATATTTCACAGCACTTGATAATTATATAAAATTAAACTCTTTGTCCACAAAAAATGTATGATTGCAATACTGCCATACTGGTTCAATTGTTACCTTGGCAGGACAAAATGTCTAATACAGTATTGACCCTTTACAGGAAAAAAAAATGCTGTTACTTACCAAAGGTATAGTTCTGGTAGTTAAAAGGCAATGTGACAAGCCATATACTCATTTTTAAGGTGCATATATAATACTGTGCTTGGCCTGCTTTGTGATTTTTAAGTTCATATATTATTAAGCATGGGAATGAAAGCAAGATTGTATACTTGGATGGAATGGCTCATTTCCTAAAGTTTGGTCTTGGTTTTAGCACAGAATAGATGAAATACTTCCCTCTGCACGGGAAGAAAGGGGCTTAGACTGTGATTTGGACATTCCATTCTTTCTTTGCGCTGCGGAGGAAAGATGAATTAGCTATCCCCCCCACCTCTACAGATAGGCACATTGCCCGATTTGTGCCCGGTTTCTTTCTCTCAGAATTATCATATTCTCCATCTTTATTTACACATCATGGGTGTCAGCCTTCAACCCCCACACTGAGGGTTCTTCTGTCTCAGGGAAGCAGATTTGGCTTAGGCATTCAAGAAGCATGTAAGGAACCCAGTGGAGTGTCAGGTCTGTGCACATGCTTGGATTCAGAAAGGTGGAAGGAAAAGCAGTTATAGTAAGTGCCAGAAAGATACCAGACAAGCATTGCAAATGTTGTGCAGGTTTCTGAGATCAGAGGAGATCAGGCGCGTTCAGGGAGGTATGGCCCACGGAGGAGGATATCCAGCTGACTGGGGATTGGGAAGGGGGGCAATGAGGAATTCGGGATAACAACTCATTGTTGGCCCACTAAACAATGTAACTCATTATGGACAATAAAAAAAAATGTTGTGCAGGACCTGTGTTCTTAATCCTCGGAAGATCCTACCATAGCTTTCCACACTACGACAAATACTGGCAATAATCAACTTAAAAAGAGGATAGGTTTACTTTGGCTCAAAGGTCTGGATGTCTCAGTCATAAATCAGTGAGTTTATTGCTGTGGGATCTGTGCTGGCCCACCATGGTTGGGAGGATGTGTTTGAATAAGCCCTCATCTTATATCCAGAAGCAAAAGACAAGAAGAGGACACAGTTAGAGGAAACTATCCTAATACACAGTTTGAGCTTTTGTCCCCCCTACCACTCTTCCCATCAGGGTCTTGGTACCAAGTCTTGAACTTAGGGATTCTTGGGGTAAACTTAAAACATTGTAGATACAGGGAAGTTATTTTCTTAAGTCCATGCTTTTTTTTTTTTTTTTTTTTTGGTTTTGTTTTGTTTTTTTGAAGTAGGGTCTCGCTCTAGTCCAGGCTGACCTGGAATTCACTATGTAGTCTCAGGGTAGCCTTGAACTCATGGCGATCCTCCTACCTCTGCCTCCCAAGTGCTGGGATTAAAGGCGTGCGCCACCACACCTGGCAAGTCCATGCTTTTTAAGAAGTGGGAAAAGGTCAAGAAGTTTGATGTTGTTTGGCCAAATATTTAAGTAATAAAGCAGAGAACGGATTCCAGGAACATGACTGTAGAAGCTTTCTTCCCACCACTGTTCCTCAGGGCCCTCCCTGAAGTGCATTCAGCATAGTTTACATGTGGCACAAAGAGGTGATCCCTTATGTTGAACTAACATGTAAAGCATTAAGGCTGTGAAAATTGTTCAGCCAGTCAAGTGCTTGCTGTGAAAAGCATGAGGATCTGAGTTTGTATGTAAAGTACTTATGTAAATACTGGGCATGGTGGCTCATAACTATAACCCTAGTTCTGGGAAGGAAGAGACAGGTGAATCTCTGGAGCAAACTGACTAGGTATTTAGCCAGATCCCTGAAAAAATGGATTCAATAAGAGATCTGCCTCAAAAAGTAAGGTGGAGAATGATTGAGGAAGACAGCCATCAACCTCTGGCCTCCACATGGATATGCACATGCAAGAATGTGCTCTGCACACACTCCTGCATCCACATAAATGCATATACAACACCTGAAAACTAAATTGTAGAGAATTCATCCAAATAGTTGAGGCAGGCAATGCACACAATAGCAAGTGACACCCAGTATCACATCCACAGGGACAATGACCAGAGATACATCATGGATCATGCAGATCCAAGATCTATACATTTATAGTGCTGAATACTTCAGCCCACTGCACTTGAGCCTGTCGTGGTGCATCAGGGCTATGTAGTATAGATGACCCCATTTTACAGCTAAAAAATAAAGATAATCAGAGGAAGAAACAGCATTGGAGAGGGAGCCCGGGAGAGGACTGAAAATTAGAGGAATCAGATCCCCCATAGAGTAGTTTTCATCCACCCACCATTTCTTGAGGTGATATTAAGTGCCAGGCACTGATGTTTGCACTGAGGTAATACACATGTTGCTTATGACGTGTGTGATAGAGGATCAAAAAGTAAACAGAATATCAAGATAGTTTGAGAAAATGATGAGAACTCTGAGGACAAGAGGGAGAAATACGCATGTACACAGGTGTGCCTCTATGAGCAGGAATTGGCTGTTTTTCTTTAGATAAGGTACCCTGGGAAACCTTCTCTGATAGCATGATATTAAGTGGGGGCACTGATTAAAGAAGCCACAGGCACTTTGGTGGGTGTTGGACCCTCATAGGTTACTTACTGTACATTGGGCAACTTACCAGTGCAGTTATCCCTGATGTACCTAACTGGTGGGATTAAATAAGAGCATTTCAGAGTCCGAGGACCTGCAGTATAGTTGCATGATTCTAGAGACAGATGGGAAGCATGTTGACACCCTTTCAGAAAGCTAAACCGGAGAGAAGCTAGGGGGTGTAGACCACATTTAGCGAGAGGCATCAAAAAGACAGAGAAGCAGGAAGGGATGGAGGAAAAGCCCAGAGTGCCTTCAGAGATGGAACAAAGAACAGGATCTGACAGGGTGAGACAGGAAAGACAAATGAATACATGCACCTTTCAGTTTAAGACAATTGGTAGGCTTACCCTTTATGATTAGAAGTGGACACAAGACCCTTTGTGGTTTAAGTGTGTGTGCTAAGTTCTCAGGCGAATCTGTAAGAAGAGAAGAAAGGAGAAAACAGGGTTAGAGATGGAGCTGAAGAAAGTCTCAGTGCTTCCAGTTTAGACTGAGGATTGGGAATATGAGCAACAAATCAAAGGCAACAAGAGAGAATCATGTAGAAACAAGGGAGAAAAGAATTCCACAGAACAGGGAATTATCACTGCTGTTAGATTCTGCAGAAGCACATAGAAGATGAGGCAATTGAAAGGCCATTGGTAAATGCTAGCAAGGTTACAGTCTCTAGAAGGCAGGGCTAGGTTCCATTAAGCTATTCAGAAAGTGAGAACGAGGAGAAAAACCTGCTTAAAATTTGAGGGAGGACCAAATAAAAATTAGAAAGGTCAAAAAGAAGAGAAAAATTGATACCAAATATTGGCCTATTGGGTTTGTTAGAAATCTTGCCTTTATTGTGAATAATGAGCAGAGATGCTACTTTAATTTGCTTTCTGGATTTGTATTTACCACAGGATGCTCTTAAGGTATAAATCACAGGTAAGGGTTTATAGCTGAGATTGTGGGATAAAGAATACCCTGTCTTAAATTTTCCTGGGTACTTCTTATTTAAGAAAAGTTAGACAAGGATTTAATAAATAAGGATTCTATGTCAAGAAAATAAATAGATATTTGAGTCATAATATAGACTTGCATTTTTGAGGATACAAAATGTTTTCTGATCTGACTTCTTTCATTAGGGACTATTTAATAAAATAGAGAAAAGAATTTCTGAAACCATATTTTTGCACAGAGTGATTTCAGAGCACCTTGTACAGAGATTTTTGGTTTTTTTGTATTTTCCTTTTTTTAAATAATGAGTAAGTTGTTAATTCTGTCATTGCATGGACTAAGGTGTTTAGATCCATTAGTTCTATTTAGAGAAAAGAGTTTCCAAAATTTGATCAGGGGTTTGAAATATTTGTATAATTAATACTAGTCACCATTCTTTATTGAAGAAAAATACACTTCAAGGTTTTATATATTTTTAAAAAATACATGTTTTTGAATTTTTCCAGAGTTTCTAATTTGCCTGATATAAATGAAAGTTTGATCATTTAGTCAATGCATTAGCCAATTGGTTGACTAATTAATTGATTGATTAATTGACTGGTGTGTGTGTGTGTGTGTATGTGTGTGTGTGTGTGTGTGTCCTGGACATTTTGAGATGTACATATAGGTTATTATAAAAAATACTTCAAAATTCTTCCAAAATTTAAAAATGACATGTTTCCAAGCACTCCTGTTTGATATCAGACCCTACTCTTTCAACATTATAGATTTTGATTCTTTTAAATTACTGATTTTTAAAAAATAAAATGTACCCTAAGATTCCCTACCACTGGCCCCCATTATGCTGAGGGTCTTCTTTGGTGGGGATATTGATATTCACTGTGGGGACCTAGAAGCCTCAGTCAGTCTCTGAAGGGGTGGAATCCCTCAGGCTATTCCCATCCACTCTGAGTCTCTTTCACTCTTTCTGCTTCCTCTTCTAAAATGCCATAATGGAAATAGTTTGGTTTCCTTGTTTTCTTGGTTAAGCCTTGATAAAAATCCTGAGCTTTGGTGAAAGAAAGACAATGATCCCTTAATGCTGAAAGTATCATCGGTTACTCTCATTTTCTTAAAGCTGATGTAAAAAAATACCACTCATTGCAATCATATTTCCCATGCTTGTTGTCCAGTGTATGTATATATAGGGAGTGGTCATGGTTCTGGATTTATTTATATACCGTAAGACATGCATAAATTCCATGACATGCATAAACTTTGGCCATTATATTCCATGACATAAAAAGAACACTATCTGTGGCCTACCCATATTGAAATTTTAAAAAGTAGGGAAAAAACAGGTTAAGTGTTCCTACCTATGAAATCATTCAAATGTTAGGCTCATTCCAAGGCTGACTACAAAATTCCTCCTATCACATCACATTGTAGATTCTGTTTTCCATGTTAGTCATGAGAACAGCCCATTGGATGCAAAGAAATAATATCATTCCATCAGTGGTGATGAGTGTTTTATACAGCAAAATGCATCATACAAGCTTGCTGAAAGCTGGAAGTTGAGGATCCTTTTATTCGTTTCTGTTTTATATAGACAAATCCCTCTAGAGTCTTCAAATGCTTATTTTCTGTTGCTTTCTGCAGCTCCTGCCTTTACTTATTCAGTGAGTCACTTATGGAAAGGAGTCCTTGCTTGAGTTGATTTAATTCATATCGTATAAAAATTTCTTCTTGCACTTATATCAAATTGATTCTATTATTCACAATAATATTTTATTCTTCTTGTAACAGTAGAATGACAAGGAATATTTTTGGACACAGTTTGGTTCATATAAGAAAGAAGTACGAAAAATGGTCTTTTTTCAGATAAAGATCACTGGAAATACATAGCCATTTCAGAACTGTAAATCACTTAGGAGAACATTTAGTTTAATCCTATAATAAAAGAAATTTGGGCCTAAAGAAGTGAAATAACTTGAAAAAAATTCTATAAAACTTATCAGTGCTTAAATGAGACAAATCTAGTCATTTTTAGTTACATGTTACAAGTATTCTAGAGTAAAATAAGTTAAAACTATTCAAAATTTACTAATAATTAATGATAGTATCTTAATTATTTCAAGTCAGACTTTTCTGTTCACACACAGATCAATTTACAATGATATCTCTCCCATTCAATTTAAAGTTGATGTAAAATATAAACAAATACCATTAAACTTCTTTTTATTGGATGGCACTTTTTTTATAAATCCCTCTAGGACTCATTTGCAAAGTCTCCTTTGAAGTTAATTTCATGCAGATCTCTTACATTTCGCCTTGTGGTGGATTATTGTTAATGCAATAGAAAAATATCCGGAAAAACTCACATCTTCAAACTTACCATTTATTTCATCTATTGTTTAAATGGGTTTACTTTAAGCCAGGCAAGTGATGCCAAGTACTTCAGGCCTCTAATAAATTAAACAGATGTGATAAAATCTTGCTGTGAATTAATATAGGATACAGCAGAACTCCAGGTTAATAATCCAGGTTTTGTCACCCAAGAACAGTTATTAAGATATATATCATCTCATTAAAACATCCCTACCAATCAAACCCTCTTCTCAAGGTTATTTTTTAAACTATAATTTGAATAATTGGGGGAAGGGTATTATTTACATCACGAAAATGCTTTCTGATACTCCAGTCAAAGGTGCGTAATTGTCAGCTAATAGGTCAGTGTGTATTTCCTCATTAATATTTGAAGTTTTCATGGAAACCTCTTCAGAGCACAAGTGACAAGCTTTTGTCTTGTAATATTAGCTTGATTTCTTGCGACCACAATATCAGGTTGACTTTAAACTCTGGTGGTGGGGTCTCATTGTCAGTCACAACTGAGTGCCTGTAGATAAGGTAGAAATTAAGATTTTATGATTTAAGATTATAAGAGCACCTTGAAGAAGTGAATCCTTCCTGGAAATATAGAAACATTGAGCGACTAAATACTTTTACTGATGATATTACAAGAAGAACTTAAGTGAAAGAATGTAAAATGCTTTCAGACACTCGTCCTCTTCTGAGATGGTTCGTTATGCACATGAGTGTGTCTAATGAGCATTTTAGCTTCTTACTTAGAAAATATACTCAACTCTCAGTTATAGGCTTTTGGATTCTAAAGTTTATGGATTATCTGTAGCAAAATGCTAATCCCAGCCATGATTCCGAGTCAATTTCTTTGCTCAGGGATTGTAATTCATTTTTAATATTAGCCTTAGGGGTAGAACCATGATTAGAAATGCGGAATAATGCTTTCATTCAAAACCAATTAAAACAACTTCTGGATTTTCGAACATAATGGGTAATTCACAACACTGCACTTTTCCATTAAGACAGATCAAGTTTGATGTATTGAAGGATGATTTAAAACTTAGTCACTGAAATATTTTCAGGAAACTATTTGATTTTAGTTTTTAACTGACGTAGAAAGTGCCTGCTTTGTGTCTTAAGAAAAATGTTCAATTGCCTCATTCATAAATTGGAAAAATAGGGCAACTTCATGGTTTTATTTGTTTCAAATGCTAGGTTTTAAGTGAAACTATGCTGTATTTGTGTGAAGCTAGGCATCCCTTATTTTTAAATAAATTATCCTTTCATAGTAGTATATACTGAAACTGTCGCCTAAAAAACATCACCGATCTGTGACAGTGTGATGGAATAGGATACATTGTATTTTCATAGAAAGGAAGGTTGAAAAAGACATATACCATATACCCATATGATATTTACAAAATCAATTGCTTTACTATTCAACACCCTTCTGTCTAAAACTAAAGACAGGAGATAGGATTTTCATGGGAATCAGTACATTGCTGTCATTTTGATACAAAAGTGTCATTAGTGATGAAATACAGCTTGATATTTAAAAAGATTTTTTAACAGCCTTTGAGTTTGTGTACATTTTATACAGTAAGCCTTGCTGGGTGAGAAGGGCTGCATGCGGTTGAATCTCAGAGGAGAGACTTTGTCTAGCTGAGCATCAGGCCCGTGCAAAAGGAACATGGGGATGCAGCGTGTCAAAAGTACTTTAAACTGCAAGAAAAAGATTTCAACCTTGCAATTTTATTCACCTAGGGCTCACCTTTGAACTGACCTTTCTTTGCAGCTATTTCTTTCTTTCTTTCTTTCTTTCTTTCTTTCTTTCTTTCTTTCTTTCTTTCTTTCTTTCTTTCTTTCTTTCTTTCTTCCCTCCTTCCTTCCTTCCTTCCTTCCTCCCTCCCTCCCTTCCTCCCTCCCTCCCTCCCTCTCTCCCTCTCTCCCTCCCTCCATCCCTCCCTCTCTCTCTTTCTCTCCCCCCTCTCTTTCTTTCCTCTTTCTTTTAAATGAATGGAATACTGAGTCTGGATAGACAAATGAATAAATAAATTTTAAAAGGTCAATGAAATGTCTGCAGTGCATGTCATTAAAAAATAGAACAAGGAAATATCTTTGGAATAAAACACCTCAAAGGACTCTTAAAAATGATTATTCCATTAGAAATTCAAGTTTCCGCTGGTTCACTGTTTCCAAGGTAATACAACAATCCAGTATGAATTCTTTTGAGGGCTTTCCTCCACAGCTGTCTTTCACAGTTGCTGCACGTTATGTGTATATATTCATAGGGAGACTTTGTAAATGCTAGGAATGGCCAGTGGAGGGTCGGGAATGTCGGAAAAATGGAGGGGAGATTTGCAGTCCCTTCTGAGTGGCAAATTCTTGCATTTTATTAGTCTGTCCAGTAGAGAATGTAGGGTTTTGAGTAGAACTGTCCTTAGAGGCTCAGTTTTATTTATTGATTTACTTATTTATTTTTGAGACAGGATCTGTACCCAGGTTGGCCTCTGGCTTCTTATGTAGCAGAGGATGACTTTGAACTTCCTATTCTCTTGCTTCTACCTGTCTCTTCAATACTGAACCACAAATCAAGCCCCAGCTCAGCAGCTCATCAATAGTAATGTTGAACTGTGGCTCATTCTCTAATCTTGAACTCCTAAAGCTATGTCTTCTTTAACTTCTAAAAGTACAAAGAGATAATCTCTTACTATGGACTTTTAACTCAATGATGTTTACTTATTTTTAAAATTTTATTTATTTATTTGCAAGCAGGGAGAGATAAGGAAAAGAGAGACAGACAGGGAGAATGGATGCACCAAGGCTTCCAGCTGCTGCAATGAACTCCAGATGCGTAAACTATTTTGTGGGTCTAGCTTTATGTGGGTACTCGGGAATTGAACCTGGGTCGTATAACCACTGAGCAATCTGTCCATCCCCAAATTTACTTAATTTTAAAAAAGCGAATCCTTATTTATTTTGATCTCCACAGATGTCCTTGTTGACAATGGATTCTCATTTTTGTTTTAGTTGTTGAATCTTTAAGATAATCATGGCAGGACACAATCCAGAGAACGCAAATACAGGTTTTTTTTTTTTAATTTTTAATCTTAATTTGCCTTCTTTCTCCCTAAGAATCTGAATTTCTTGGTCCCCACTAATTTTATCCTTTGATTCAACTCTAGGCTAGATCCCAGATATTCAGTCACCTCTTAATTTTTTTTTCTAAACTGATGAATGAACTAGACACCAAATAAAGTACATTTTAGGAAACTCAATTTGGTGAGTTTATTAGTGAAGGAAGATGTGATGACAGTCTTATAATATTAATCTGTCAAAATTGCTAAGTAAATATAAGCTAGTGTCTTGGAACTATGTCTAAGTTTTCCCCCTACACCCCACCCCCAGAGAGCCAAATTGTTTTATAGTTGACTCAGTTACCTGATGAAAATGCCAACAGATGGCATTGTCAGTGAGAAAAATGCAGAAACTTTTGAAATCAATGATTAATAATCAGTTATGCATTCACCCAGAGAAATGCATTTTCTAAACATGTAAGTATGTGTGTGTACTCAGGAGTATAAGTGCATGATATATTTAATTGTGTGTAATAAGAATCACTTATTTATACCAAGCTACATACTTCATTTTCAACCTCACATAATGTCATGCTTCTTTTTTTAAGTCAATAAAATTTTCAAAACTATTATTTAATGCCTCAGTTGTATGTAATTTTGTTTAACGCATTTTAATCCACTTACCCATTCTCCCACTCAAACTTTATAAATAATGGAGTTTCTTGCATTTCGAGTATCATTTTTGCCATGTTTTGAAGTAAATATTTCCATCCCTTGCTGTGTTATTCCCCCACTGCCCAGAATAAGTATGAATACCTGTCAGTTTTAGAATCACAAATAGAGACATATGTACCCAAAGCATTTTCCAGATAGAGCCAAAAGAACAACCCCATTAACTCCATTTAAATCCAAGCTTTTCCAATCTATGAAGGAGAGCTTATGAAATTAATTTTGATGAAGCATATTTAATTTTTGCCATGATGGAGGTCTTCGATTTATGAATGCAATGCACACACTAGGTTAAAAAAGGTACAAAAACACAAAGTACAAAAAAAAACTGCATTTTGCTGTTTACTCCTCACTTTACTCCTCTGGTTCCCCCACAATCCTATCATAATCTTTATGACAATAATTTGATACATATCATCCCATATATTATTATAAGCTTGTATACAAAAATAATTCAATAAATCTTTTGACCCACTCAAGACCAGCCCCAAATCAAATGTCTTATCATTGATACTCTGAACTCAGGTACCCCACCCAGTCCCCTTCTCTAGTGTCTGCTTCATTCTTTCACTGGACCATCTCGCCACAGGTACAGCTGGATCTCCACACCATTCTTGTTCCACAGTGTAAATACTACCCTCCCCCGCCCCCTCCCCTCACCGCCAGCCAGAACCTCCTTCTTTCCCAGCCTATGCAGCAACTGGCCGAGCTTGCATTTAGTCTCTCAGGGGCAGCCTGAGGTGGAGGACTGACTGGCCCAGGGGTCTACCTGAGATGACCTTGCAGGTGACTGCAGTCATGCCCAGAGCTTGCCTGTGTGGTTCAGGGAGTTGCCTGCTATGGGACCTTGCTATTCCAACCCACCTCGCTTTCTCCTCGACCTGGATTTCCAGGAAGCCTTTCGGAATAAATCACGTTTATAGGAGTCCCTTCTCAGGGACTCTATCTTCAGCACTCAATTTCAGATGATGTCATCATTTTCAGATGCACCGAGTATGTCATCATTCTCTTCCCTTTAAATTATATTTCTATAGTCTACACTTGGGATTCTATCAGCCTTCCCACCAATCTCCTGCCTAGATTCAAGCACACATGCTTACCCTTGTCTTAGGCTAAATTTTCCCCAAAATGAGTTTACTGAGTAGAAGTTGATGCTGTTTTTAAATTCATAGAAACAAAAAGAAGTAGCAGGAATTCATATTCCTTCCAGAAATGGATTAGTGTGCCTGGCTGTTTCTGTGCAATCTTAGCACTATTGGGGTTTACCAGCATTTTAAATTGCTCTTCATTTCCTTTTGTGATTTTTTCATGGGTCTGGGTATCAAATCCTGTGTTATAGCCATGCTAAGCACACAATGTACTATGCCAGTAGGTTTCCTTTTAATTTTTCTTAATCTGAAAAGTCAGAAAGCACTTTGTAAAGATTTGAATTTACCTGATTGCTGGAGCAGTAATGTCTGCTGATGGGATGAGTTTTGTTTGGGAGCGCTGAGTTTTGCCATTTGAGTTATCATTGTGAATTTGGTAGTCTATTGCATTTGACCCCCCCTTTTTTTTCTGCTGGTTAGGTGGCTTATTATCCATCTACCTGTAGGGTATGTTGGTATTGGGATATCTTACCACTTTTTTTGCATACATGTCATTTGCTTGGACTTTGTCTTAAATATTGTCAGTATCACCTAAAATAGCAGGGATACAGAAACAAGGAAGTCATTTCTAAGGAATCTTCCATGGCTTGGGAAGCTTGCCTGCCCCAGTGGCTCCCAGAGTATTGATGTACACATTTATGAATCATATGCATCGTTCTTATTTGGGTCAATGTGCACAACTTGAGTGAAAGTAGACAGTCCTATTTATAGGAATATGCTTTAGGGATTCCCACAACAAAGCTTTTAGCGTGGGTCTCGTGGGCTGTCCCACTTACAGCTTCCTGCTCCTCCTCATGGAAACATGAAAGGAGGACTGTGGAGCCGAGGACTGGTTCTCCAAGTGTGTGTCATTCTAGTCCTTGTAAGAAAACATGAGAGGATCAGATCCATGGTGCCTTCCAGACCAGCTCATTCACACCCTTCATCAGAGACACAGCAACCGAGTGAAAATGGAGGTTTCAATTATCTGTTGTGATGGCATATATTGACTGCATGATTAGAGTCACATGTGAGCGACACACACGCACACACGCGCGCGCGCACACACACACACACACACATATATATACACACATCTGACTCCCATTCTCTCCTAAGCCTTATCTGAGCAAAGAAATAGTCAAATGCCTTCTTAACCTTTCATTTTCTTTCTGACCCACTCAGTGTTGTATTGCTTATGTGTCTTAGCTAATGTTAAATCCTTAGTAACACAAAATTATTTATGGTTCAAAACAAATAACTCCAGAATTAACAGACTTCTTGTGACGTCCACTTTTATTTCTGGAATAAAGTGTTAATTGTACCTAATTAATAATATTTAAGTGCAAGATTTGTTGATCTAGTTTATAGCCCTAATGATAGAATAATTGCATTGCATGGTCCCAGGTTTATGGAGATTATCTCTTTAATCTCCAAATTCCTCAAATCTTCTTTAGCCTTAGGGTTGTCAAATTTGCTTTTTATTGATCTCTGCATTCCAACTCAGGCACATAAAAAAGATTCCCCCCATCATAGGAAAGGAGCAAGTCTGTGATATATACGTTTCCTAATTAAAGCTTAAATCCCGTTGCCTGCAATTGCCCTTCTGAAATGTTGGAACCACAAAGTGAAATATTTTTAACTTTCTCCATCCATCACGCTTTTTTTTTGGTTGCTAGTAATGTCAGCCAGAAAAGTATCTGAATTAGGGGCATTTTTCAAAGAGATTTCTACTACATGTCTTAAATGGGTAAATTACTATTAAAGACATCACTGGAATTTATTCCACAATGTAATTGAATTTTTTATTGGTTTTAAGAGAAAGTTCTTAGATGTTCAGTTCCAACATGAACCTTAGGGAACAAAGAATGTGACAGAGCAGGTGTCAGAAGAATAGTGAAGTTTACAAAGGAACGGAATCTTCTAGGAAGTCACGGTCAGTGTCACCCCGGAGCTACCCACTTGCCATTCTAACAGCAGGCTTCACGGGAATATAAAGGAAGATGACATAGTGAGGGGAGAGTAAGTGGAGGGCTCCTCCTTCAAAATACCTTAATATATCAAAAATGAATGAATATGACTTCCCTGGATGCTTGCTAGATTTGGGTATTTGGAGAGCCACTTGTTAACTCTTTGAGAGATGACAGTTATTTCTGGAAGTTTTATTTTTTTAATTGTCCATAATGAGTTATATTAATTAATGGGCAAACAATGAGTTGTTGTCCCCAGTTCCCCAATGCTCCTCTTCCCCATCCCCAATCAGCTTGATATCCTCCTCCGTGGGCAGTCTGGATCGGACCTTGGGGCAGGGGACCATGGACAGCCTAAGAGTCAGCCCGGTTCTGCCAGCCCTAGTATGTTGTTACTGAGGGGGGACATGTTTCTGGATATTCTCCCCCACCAAGGCTCTAACAATTTTTCCTTCCCCTCTTCTGCTTAGTTCCCTGAGTCATAGTGGGTGAGTATTAAGGCTGCTTTATTGTTGAGAACTTAGGGGTCTCTGTATTTCTGTTTTAGGTTGTGTCAAAAATCATTGGTGTCTGTCTCACTGGCTTATCCTGTGTTGACTGATTGGCTGTGGCTATGGGTCACTTGTTCATCCCATCATTATCTGTGGGGTTTCATATGGATCCTCCACATTATGTCTGGGGTGGCTCATCTCTTGCCAGGATGTCAGCTATCGGCCTGAGGTTCATTGGTAGGGTTGGATGAGCCACAGCTCTCTCACTGCATTCTGAAAGATATAAACAGAATCTCCATCAGAGAGTGAGATCAGTATAGGTTAACTGAGATATACATTTCTGAATGAGCTAGATTCTATTTTTAGTAGCCTCTCCATCAATCACTCGCATAGTGAATCTCTCCTTGGGTGCTCAAGAGTCCAGCTCCCAGTGCATATTGCCCTAAGTCCCTGGTTCCAGTTAAGGGCTCCCCCTCACTAAGTGGATTATTTAGCCAAATTTAAAAGCTGTTTATTGCCTCCCCAGGCTTTGGCTCCTTCTCTGTTCTTAATCAAAGGAAGAACAGAGGAGGCCCAAATCAGCAAAATCAGAAATGACAAGGGTGAGGTCACAACAGATCCTGAAGAGATTGGAAGTATCATCAGGTCACACTTCCAAAGCCTCTACTCCACAAAATTAGAGAACCTGGAAGAAATGGATAAATTTCTCTATACTTACCAACTACCAAAGCTCAGCATAGAGCAGATAAAGATACTAAATAATCCTATAACAATTAAAGAAATTGAAACTGTAATCAAGAATCTCCCCAAAAGAAAAAGCTCAGGTCCAGATGGTTTCACAGCCGAATTCTACCAAACCCTCATCATAGAACCAAAACCTCTCTTTTTGTCTTTTTGAAGCTTATTAGGGGCATAGAAAAAGAGGGTAGGCTCCCAAACTCCTTCTACAAAGCTAGCATCACCCTAATTCCCAAACCAGGAAAAGATGCAACAAGAAGAGAAAACTACAGACCCATATCCCTGATGAACTTGGATGCAAAAACCCTATACAAAACCCCAGAAAACCAAATACAAAGTCACATCAAGACTATTATTCACCCTGACCCAGCTGGCTTCATCCCAGGGATGCAGGGATGGTTCAACATACGCAAATCGATAAATATAATTCACCATATTAATAGACTCAACCACAAAAACCACATTGTCATCTCAATAGATGCTGAGAAGGTCTTTGACAAAATTCACCCCCACTTCATGTTCAAAACCCTGGAAAGAATAGGCATAGATGGCCTATACCTCAACATGATAAAGACAATATACAGATCTCAAAAAGCACAAATCATCCTCTATAGGGATTGACTCAAGGAGTTCCCGCTTAATTCAGGAACAAGACAGGGTGTCCACTCTCACCACTGCTCTTTAACATAATGCTTGAAGTTCTAGCCCAAGGAATAAGACAAGAGAATAGCATAAATGGTAGTTATTATTGTTGATTTCTTTGGTGAACTTGCTGGTTGGGTAGCATAGATCATGATTTCAGGTCCTGCGGAGACACTAATGTTAGTGGTATGGTTTATGACACAGGGTGTATTTTCTTATTGGGCTACTCCTATGTGTGTTGGGAATAACAAGCTATTGACTTATATAATTGCATTGTTCCATTAGTTATCAATTATGTAAGGCATGCTCATGGCCCACACCTTACAGATCCATTTGGTTTTCTGGCTGTTAGCTCACCACCATCAGAATTTCTTCCCCGGTAAAGTTGGGGCCTCTCAAAAGCCATCCAATCTAAAGGTGGAAGATGATAATTTGAATGACAATGTGAAGAGGTTCTAGTGGCTTCTTCATATTCCTTACTGTGCCGGAGTACAGAAGAAGTCTTTTCATGTCCCAGATCAAACAAAGAGAGACAGACTGTCACCAAGGCTGCCTCTGTAACTTCTTGAAGATGTCCTGTGATGTCATCTTATCCACACAGAATATAGTTCCGGCTTTCACCTATCATTTCAAAATGCTTCTAGGAAGTAAATAAAGCTCTCCAGCTCACCCACCCTTCTGGAGATCTCTCATGACCAAGATGATAAGATCTCCTCTGAGTGAAGGTCATAGTATAGGGAGAATGAGACAAATGATAAATATTCAAAAAAGGATTAAAGACTATTCAGATAGTAACAATGTGCAGAGGTAATAAAAAATACACAATGCGCTTAGACTAGAGGGTAGGGGGCATGTTTGCTTTGTCGGGAAACAACTCTCATAAGAAGCACCCTCTTATCTGCCATGTGACTGAAGAAAGGAATCAAATCCAGGCCTTCCTGAGAGGAGATATTCAAGGCTGCTTTGGGGGATTGTGTAACATGTGTCCTGGAGAAAGGTACCAGTCATCCTGTAGTAACCCTGAACACTAGAAACATTTCTATATTTCCAACATAGACTGATACTTACCCAGGCATATTCATGGGGTATTGTATGCCCAAAAGTGTGTATGGATAATTTTTCTTCATTTGAATAATACTATTAAAGGCTTGTACAAATTAGAGATGTAAAACTGGCCTGTAGAAAGAGAGTTCCTGTGTTTATAGTTCAGGAAGCATCATGGTAGAGGAGGGACAACATGGATCTGCTTGAGGAGATATATTGGTTGCATGATGGTGTTTGGGGGAGATTGTAAGCAAGTCAGCAACATTACACTGTTGACTCAAGTTGAGAGAAACTTTTCCAGGCCAAAGACAAAAACAAAGCTCCTTAGTTCTTCAATATTCAAGTCCTTCATCTACCTTCCCTTCCTCTACTTTCCTCTTCTGTTCCTTGCTCTCCTCTGCTGTGCTTTTAGACCTTCCTTCTCCTTCAAGTGCCTCTCCTCCTCTCTCACTTCCTCTCCTCAACCTTCTCTCTTCCCCACCTTTCTCTCCTCCATCTTCCCTTCATCCACCTTCCACTCATCCTGACCTGGAATATTTCAGACCTAGAATTCCACTGACTTGGGCTTCTCCAAGGATAAGCCACATGTGTTGTAACTAGAATCCTGCAGTGCCGCATATCTGAGGCTGTCTTTAGGAATCTTCCATTTCCCACTGGCCCAGTTTACATGTACATGGCTCCTTGGCTGGGTAGCCATGTTCTGATTTTTGGAACTAAAGAAGTGAATGAGTGCCATTGTATCAGGAAAGCCCACCTACACTAAATTGTCTGAGCAGAGTCTGAATGAAGGCAGCAGTCTTGACCATGACCTAAAGAGGTTCACTTCCAATTCTCTTTTGGCATGTGAATGCAAGACTGCTGAGAAGAAACATTAGGATAAACTCCTCCATAGGAGAACTTGTGTCAGGAAATCGTGACAGCCCAGCTAGCTGGCCCCATGATCCAAAAGGTCCTCTAAAACATCAACGGCATTCAAGGCAATCAAAGCAGGATGGTCCCTGTCACTACCTGCATAAACGTTAGAAAAGTTTATTTTGTAAAGAGAAAGGATTTTTAGGCCACAGGGATCAATAACTAGTGTTTATTGGTATCTAGCTAAGAAACTCAGTAAATCAATACTTTCCCCCTCATTGATCATGAGCCTTATGAGAAGACCTACACATATTTTATAACTTTTTTGATAAATTTCATGTATGGACATAATGTATTTTAATCACAATAACCTCCCATTACCTTCTCTTGTCCCACATTCCCTTTCCAGTGAACCTCTGAGATAGTCCCAGTTTCATTTTGATATGCTTTTTGAGCCCTCTTCCATCATTCATGAGGGAATGTCGACGGGTTCAAGTTCAAGCACATCTTGTGCAGGTAACTACAGTTGCTGTGAGGTCATGAATGCAATGGCCACTTCATGTCAGTAAGACAGCATCAGAGAGCACTCTTACCTAACCCTCTACTCTTATATTCTTGCTCTTTCCCATAGTGTTTCCTACACCTTGAAGGTTGGGAAGAAACCATTTGTTTTTCCAATGCTGAGCATAGAAGTAGGGTCTCATGTATGCATGCTAGACAAACTCTTTACCACTGAGAGTTTGTCACCAGCCCTGATATTTTTGGACCTGAAGTTTCAGAGTATCTCTGAATTAGTCTCATGGTGGTTTTGAAGGGATATAACATAAATCCAGTGGTACTTGAGGTTTAACATAAAGAAGTCTTTCATGACCTGCTCTTGGTACCAAGGAAAGGAAAAACAAAACAAACCCACACATTAAATTCAGCACATTTAAATTCTCTTTCCTGTCCTTTCTTTCTGCTTCGCCAACTGTTTTGTAAAATACCTGCCCTAATAAAGGAGTCCTCTGTAAGGATGAGATCTCTAGCTGTCCAGGAAAGAGATATCTATTGAGAATTTTAGCAGATCCTCCTCTCTCCCAATAAGTTGTACACATCACATAGACTCCCCTTTCCAAAGGTGAGAAGGCTCAGATTCTGAGTTTTCATCCAGGTCCAGGGTGAAGCTAAACTCTGTCAATCCCAGAAGTGACATTTCCCCCTTGCCCTAAATAAATGCTTCTGCTCTGTCAACCTAAATCAATCCCCTTTAAAAGGGTGCATTTAAAAATGTAGTTTTTCTTTGTGGTCAGGATGTTTATTAAAAGCTTTCAAACACTTTATGTAAACCACCATACGAACATGCAATCTAGTTCTCTGGGTTTAACAGGCTTTTCCTGGGCAATATCCTGTCAGTTTTTAGAATGCATAGATGGTTGAAATGTACTTTACCAAGTACGTTGCTCTCAACCTAGGTTTTTAATTAGAGATTGAAAAGCTAATTGATTCTATTGGTTTCTCACAATATGATGATTGAAAGTTTAAATATATTTGGTTACATCAGTGATTCCAAAACTCGATCCTTTCCCACATAAAATGTGACACTCGTAAAATTGTGATGAATTTGCAGGGGGTACAGTAATTTTTCCTTAGATTTGTGTGTACAGTGGGGAACATTGGTGATCATTGTTAGATTTAACTAGAATTAGTAAAATTCTTTGCACAAAAATAGTGTTACCATACTGGAATTTAGCTGAGGTTGTAACCTAGAAGTCCCTTTAAACAGAGAAATTTCTTCAAGGAGTGTATACAGTTCTTGAGCACAGCAAGAGAACATGATTGTGATATGTTATTATCCATTCCTATACATCCCAGGATGGCTACAAGGTTTTCTTATAAATAAATATAAAACACACTAGAAACAAATCTTCTTATTGAAGAATTATGAAAAATCTCAGATCCATGATTTCTCTGAAGTATTCTAAAATTTGCTAGTGTGTTTGTTTATTGGATACCATTCCATCTCACAAGGACTGCCTCTTTTGCTGCTTCATCTTTTGTATTGGATGAGCATTTGCTAAGCATCACATACTGGTTCCAAGTGGGCAAATTAAGTTGTTAGGCCACATGTAGAAGGTGGAAAATCTTTCCTCCTGGGTTTTTTTAGTCTGGGATGTTAAGGATTCCCTGTGCTGATGATAGTTGCACTAAAAGCACCTCTCTCTCTCTCTCTTTCTCTCTCTCTTGCTCACTCACTCGCACTCTCTCTCTCTTTCCCTCTTTCCTTCTTTCCTTCTTCTCTACTAACCAATCTAAAGAGGCCCATAAAGGGAAGAGTATTTCAAAAATTGGTAGAGGGCAGAAAGCTTCATACCTTCTGCTCTTCTCTGAAGAGTCCATCCTGTGTGTTGTTCATCATATTCATTAGTGCAATTTCCTGTGCTTGTACTGTTTAGTTTGTGGTTTTGAGGGTAAAGAAAGGAGAATAGATCCAAACCAGAATTCCAGATTACATGAATAGTTTTTGTAAGTGTACACATGAATTGGCTTTAGCAAGGAATAGGTTTTCCTCCTTTCTAAGTCTAAGTTGAAAGGAATGTGTAAACCCTCTAGCTAACTCATTCTGATTGAATAAGAAAATGTGACATCTCCATAAGGATTGTTATTAACCTTGAAAAGGGGGATTCTGCAATGAGTGACACTCTTTAAGTCACATTTCTGCTACCTCTGGTATGGTAACCTGTTGGAAATCAACACTTAACAGTAAAATAAAAGGAGGAAAAAGAGGGGAGAGAAAACAAGGAAGAGAGGTGACTAACAATTGGTCAACCTTTTGTTATCAAATGTCCATTTTCTGTAAAGAAACACAATTGTGAGTGGAAATAACATTGGAAAGTCCTTAAAGGATCGTAATCTTCTTTATAATATATTCCTTCCTTAATTAGAAAATGTGCAGGTAGATTAAAGGTATAACAATCCACTTGATCACCTTCATTAACCTGAAACGAGCTAGATTGCATCGAAAAAGACATATGCAGTCAATTTCCCCATGAAATAATATATCACACTTCTTGTTAGTCTAAAATTAAAATGAATCACTGAAAGTGTTTCCTTGCAATGGGTCATTGTAACACCCACAACAAAGAGGCAGCCACTCAGTCCTGTACTTCAGACAACAATGAAACTAATTATCAGCCTGCTTGAGAGCTGGAAGGCCATCTTACTTGTTTCTTTAAAAAGTAACTTGAAAAATGAGAGGAGACATAAACATCACCTTTGAATCATGGACTAAAGAAATTAATAACTTTTCATAGACAAACAAAATTAATAACTTTTCATTATCATAGTATATCCACTTGTACTAAGAATATATGATTGATTGAATTGTCGGTTTAATT
>PVHP010002682.1:0-86535 GCA_004024765.1 Zapus hudsonius
TATCCTATATTTGCTCTTTCTGATCTGAAAATTGTTTAATTTCAATACAAATGAATTTTAAAAGAATCATAAACAAAGTTAATTGTATTTTCACAGTGATAGATGTGATACAGACTATGCATTCATATCAGTAATCTGAAAAGTGCTAGGAACAGCAATTTTCTATTGATTCAACAGTTGTAATGACTTTCCCTGATAGTTCTGCATCTCCCCAGTGCTCTGAAAGCCATTGCATTTGTATAGCGTATATAAGCTCCGTTTATAATTTGTCAGCAGAAACACATCTTACAATTAGCTTGCTAGACAGAGCTGACCTCATCAGTATTACCTGGAGAATGCCTTCTAACATTGACAGCATTCTCTTAGTTAAAGATATGGAGCTGCCAGGATTTCCATTAAATTTATATTCCCAGAGGTTTGTAACTCTTCTTCTAAAAATGCCACAGGCAAGAACTTAGCATGCATAGTGTTAGCAGGGCAGTTTATTTTAAAAGAAAGGCTGTTTGTAAACTGGAAAAATGTCCTTCAAATTTGAAAAGGCAGCCAGGCAGTATGAATGTCTGCATTAAAAAAGAGTATGTATTAATACCATTTCTGTGTTCCTAGCAATTCTGCTGATGTTACAACCAGAAAAAGACAATGACATAGCTAAGGTTGACTGGAACTGTCAAAACATTCAGCCAGTCAATGTTTTGTCCTCAGGTGTCCATGCCTGTATTCAGTAAGTGACTTTTTTAGTTTTTTTTTTTACCTCTGAAAGGATTCCTAATCAGGGTATCACAGTAGTTTTATATTATCTGATATGGAGATTGGTATTAAGAAAGAATAGAAAGGGTTTTGATCCTAGTCTGAAATCTGACATTTATCAAATAAAATTAATATAAACTTTAATTATACTATATGAAACAATACTTATGGTACATGCTTAATAGAAAAACTTTAATGAATCCTGGAAAAGAAGGCACATAAAATTTATAAACTGGAAAATGCACCATTTGCATTATGACACAGGGTATGTATTTTATGGAAGGTGTTGTGATGTCAATTTTTCTATTACCTAAGTAGATGGCTGGCTCAAGAGTTGCATTGTTAGGTACAGTGGTATCTGTTCTTTCTTGTTTATGGGACTCTTCTAATTCCAGTCATAATGATCATAAAGTGTATTTTGTCTACTGGTAAATATCTCCACATGATCCACATGATGTCAGCTCCCATTAGTCAATTATAGATGTCCCCTTATTGACCTGATAGAGTATCTAGAAAAAGATGAGTTGTGGAGACAAGATGTGTCCTCCTTACTGGAACAATTTAAAAATAAAATTCATAGAACCATGCATTACATGGATTAAGCAGTAAGAGTGATTGCTCACCATGCATGACAGTACATCCCTTTAATCCCAGCACTTGGGAGGCATGGGTAGGATGATCACCATGATACCTAGGCCATTCTGAGACTACATAGTGAATTCTAGGTCAGCCTGAGCTAGAATAAGACCCTTCCTAGAAAATATTTTAAAAATGTGATTGCATTGAAAGTTATATATATAGTGAGCATTATCACTGGCCATAGAGAGGCTTGAGGATCATGGCATTAGAAGGGGTAATAAAGGTAGAGACTAGTAAATTTCCAGAGATTAGGACATGAAAATGAGGGTCCAAGACAAACAACGCATCTCTGATCACAGTAATCTATTGACATGAAGAGAGAATTCCATTACTTGAGAGGAGGGTCATTCTTAAATAATTAACTAAATACGGCAGAGCATACTTGCACAGTGAAACTCTGAGTCAGAAATGGACACAAAGATATTACAGTGAGTAATATTTAAAGCACACATGGAAAGAAGTAAAAAGCCTGGTACCTCTAGATAGAATAAAATCTTTCAAAATCCACCCCATATTGACTAGAGGGTTCTTAATATATTACAACATAATTATATTCTATTGTTTGTATTATCATATATACTATCATATCCTATTCAAATAATCCTCTATTTTAAACACTGCTTTTATATCTACCCTTCAAAACCCAATAATTGAACTATTGTTAAGTAACTGTTGAAACTCACAATTCTCAAGAATATTAATGAGAGAACACAACAGATAATTTTCAAGCTATATGAACAGATATGAAAAGACAGAAAAATGCATATGTACCAAAAAACAAAGATAATGAGAGAATCAAAAATGACTGAATTTTCACAGATGTTAGATTTTATCAAATGACACCAATAAAGCACATTTCAAAGTTAAACTGTGTCTAAATATTGAAAAAAAGTATGCACAACATTTTTGGAAAATATCATTGCCAAGGTTATCCTTCATAAGAACACAGACATAATGAGTCAAAAGTTAAAAATTGAAGGAGACCCAAAAGGTATAATGATGAACTAGTCAAAATACTATGATATAACAATGTTACACATACACACCAAACATTAGTAATATAGTATACTAGTAATAATATATTATATTAGTTATTATTGTGAAGAGAGAAATAGACTGCAGTGATAGAGAATTTTAGCACCTCACTTTCAGCAGTGTTCAGATCATTTGACAGAAATTATCAAAGCAAAGTAAAATAGGAAACATTGGTTCTAAACTATACACAGGTCCAAATAATGCTAACAGATATTTACAAAGCATTTCATCTAACACATTCAAAGCAAATAACTCTTAATAGCATATAGATTGCTCTGTAGAAGAGTTTGTAAATTAGGCCACTAAAATTTTTTTAATATATATTTATTGTCCATAATGTGTTACATTATTTAGTGGGCAAACCATGCGTTGTTATCCCGAATTCCCCAATTCCCCCCCTCCCCAAGAATTTTGAATGCCTTTTCAATGTATTTTCTAGCCACAAGAGTTTAAAATAAATAGGATCACAAAGAACTGCAGAAAATTTGCAGGTATATAGAAATTAAACCTTGAGCTTCTGAAAAACCAATGGGTCAGTGAAAAAATAAGTAATTGATGGGAAATGAAGAAAGCAGAAAGACTAAAAGGATATGAACATGTTTGAGACAGGAATCTCTATGAGATTACCAATTATTGCCATAGTCATAAAAAGCTATAAAATTGAATTAAAATTGCCTATGACTGCTTAAATATCATATGCCAATTTTCTCAATATGACTAACAGAAGAGAAATTATAGTCAACATCACATCCGAAAACCACTTTATATCCATTAAGGTGCTCACCATTTTGAAAACCTCAGGTAATGCTTATTAGTGAAAATGTGGAGAACTGGAAACCCTCCCACAACCTCAGTTAGGATGAAAAAAAGAGGGGCCCATTATGGAAAGGGTATGTAGATTCCTTAAAAATGGAATTATCTTAGGATCTACTCATCAAATTCTTTGGAATATGGTAGTGAAGGCAGGCTGCAAAGAAATATCTACAGATCCATCCACGTGTTTTGCCTTTTTTAGAACTGAGAAGACATAAAAATAGCTACTCAAATAAATGGGGTACATACAATGCTATATTACATGGATTTAAAAATCTTCTGGCATATTAAAATATGGATATATTTCAAATACATTATGCTAAATAACACAGATGAAAGTACTGTATGTTTTTTCTCATATGAATTACTGAGTAAAATTAATATTTAAACAGCAAAGAGAAAGACATTTACTAAATGGCAGAGAGTGGAGTGGGTACATGGTAATTACAATGTTATTTTTGTAGATTAAAAGTGATAGACTGCAATTGTATAATGAGATTAACAGACACTTTATTTCAAAAATTTACCCTTAAATAGTTAATATAGTAATAGAATGGGAGAAGAAACTGGAAATCTAGTTTCTCCTGAGACTACAAATGATACACTAATTTTGAAAAATATTGTAGATGCCTATTTTAGTTAATCATATACAGATTGTAGGAAGCACACATATCATTCTTTTGTATTTATCAAAGAAAATTATGTATGTGGTAACATAAAAGCCTGCATACAAATGCTCATAGCAATTAGGCTGTACCTGCAAACTGAAAATAATTCAAACATATCCAACTGGTATATAATTTAAAAAATGATGTATACATCAATAGAATACTGCTTGACCACAAATAAGAACAGACTAGTGATTTCCACCTTTTATTACATGAACCTAAAAGTAATTTGTCTAGAAAAATCAGCGGAAAAGTATACCATGTTATATTATTATTCATAGATAAAGTTCAAACAATGCAATTTTTTGGATCATAAAAATCTCTAGTGATCCCTTCCTGAGAGAATGGACATAGGAAACAATATGTCATGAGATCCCAAGTCTCCTGGGCCTTGACAATCAATTACTAATTTTTTGTGAAATTTTCTCGGTAGCACATCTAGAATACAATAATAGTTACACATTTCCTTATGGAAATTTCACTTAACATAATGTTTTCAAGGTCCATCCATGTTAATATTTTTATTTATATTTAATTCTTATTTAATAATGAGAAATATTTAATTCTATTAATGTATAATAATATTATTTTCATTATTCATTCACCTATCAATGTACATTTGGAATGATTTCATTTCTCAGTTAAATGAATAATACTTTCATAAATATGAGTGTACAAATACCTGTTCAGCTGGAAATAAAATTGCTGTGTCATGTAGCATTTTGAGGAAGCACCATATTGTTTAAACACCATATTGCTTTTCATACATAATATGCCTTTTATCAAACTCACAAACCATTCATATATCCTTGCTAATCTAGTCCGTAAATGATAGGCAACCATAACAGTGATGGAATTTATGGTTTTGATTTGTTTTCTTCTCATTACTTAACATATTGACCTTTTTTTCATTTTATTTTGTCACAATAACTTCTTTAGAGATACATGGATTCAAATCCCTTGCTTATTTTTGAATCATTTGTGCTATTTTGTATGAGTTTTGAGTTTGAGGAATAAAAGTATTCTAACCAATGACTCCTTACATGATACATGATTTAAAAGTATTGTCTCCCATTTGAGCTGATTTCCATCTTAATGACAGACTTACGGTCAACTTGCACATATGAACACTGTCTTAGCTTTCCAGATGTCATTGCCTCCTAGGGCTTATGGGTAAGCTTCACAGAGAATGATGTTCTGAGTATGTCACAGCTTAGTTTTCAATCAAACCTGCTACCATTCAGCTAACACTTATCAACACAGAAATTAATTTAGATGGTGCAGTTAACATAAATGAGAAAGATCAAATTTCTCTCTGAGTTTAAGAGGAGATTCATACTTGCCTCAGAAAAAAAAAAACTCTTCATTTAATCACTGCTTTTTTTTCCTCTGTTGAATTTTCTACAAAATAGAAAATGCACAAAATTTTGTTTATAGCATTTTGTTATGTTTTCTATGACTTTCTATATTTTTTAACTTTTTCATTAGGTTTTATTGATTTTTTTACCAAGAGGTTGTACTCTTTTATTGCCTCTCTCCCATCCTAAGTGAGGTTATTAGTGTTCATTGTGGGGACCTAAAGGCCTGTCAGTTTCTGTGGGGAGGGGGCAATGCCTCAGGCTAATTCCCCCCACCTTGACTCTCTGCTACTTGTTCTGTCCCCTCCTCTGGAACATTACCTGTACCTTGCCGTGAGTGTTAGAGATCTCATTCAGTGCTGAGTTTTCTGTAACATCTGGATGTGAGTTTTGATAAGGGTTGAGTGGCCTATAGCAGTGAGAGAGTACACGTATCTCTGCTTCCACTGCAATTACTCCTGGGTCCAGGCAGATGTGGTAGAGGTGGCCCTTCTCATGATAGACACTCACCTCTCTATTCTAGTCTTATTGATTTACCTTGGATCTCCCCAGTGTTCTACACCATCTGCAAGATAAAATATATTCTCCAACCAAAGATCCCCTTTGACTAATGAGTGATAAAACTTGTTAACAGGGATATTTATTGATGTGATTGCCCACTTTTCTTCGTCAAAGAGCAGCGAGGTTCTCTCTGGAGTCTATACTAGGAAATCTGGCTTGGTTTCCAGTAATAGATATTAATTCACCCCCATTGATCAAATCCTATTTCTAATCTGAAAATAGTTGGCTACTTGCATAACCTGTGTGCCATTCTTGGACAGGTGTGTTATTCTTTCCAGGGTGGTCCATTGTGTATCTGGCAATATCTCCTACATATTGACTCTGCTGGCAACCTGTGTCCCCCAGAAGTTCCCATAGCACTTTCTAGCCCCATGAGTGGACCACATGGCTTCCATCTCAGTTCTAACATAAACTATTGTGTCCAGTGAATGCATGCTGTGGTGTCCTCAGCAATAGAGTCTTGTCTTCTAACTCTGGCAGGTAATCAAGTGCTCTGGGAGCGGTTTGCATTATTTTGTGGACCTCAAGTGTCTCCATGACTAAAAGCTCACTGTTGGGGGGGAATCTAACCAGAGGCCCTGGAATTTAGGAGCCAAAGAATACAGTTTTAGAATTAAGTTTTTGCTTCTTCTATGGGGTTTTGTTCAGGTCCCTCCAACTCTGTATTGAAGGGTATAATTTACAGAATGATATCCAGGAGGGAGTTCTTTATTTAATTGATTTATTTTGTATTCTCAAACAGTAATTCATTGTAAAGCAATTAGGTCATCAAAAAATAAGAATATAGCAAATAAAATGTTAGAATTTGCTTTCAAATACAAAGTGATTGATTGGAAGAAGAACAAAATTTGATTCAAAATGAACATAAGATCACAAATCTGACCTTGCTACTCTTGCAATAGATATGACCATGAGTCATTCAATAAATGTTGAGTCTTATAATCATGAGAAATTCTGGACAGTTTATGTAGCCCATGTGAAAGAATCATGAGGCTAAACTCCATTTATTTCTCAACAACCCTAATGAAGGTTGTTAGATAATTTCTTCTTTATTGACTTACCAATTTATTTTGGAGTTTTCCCAACTCAATACAGCCACATCTATGAGGATAATGAAGCAGTTAAGTATTTTTTCTGCTTTTTTTGGTATTGCTCTTGAAATTCTAAATAAGTTCATTTTGGTTGTCAAGTGATTGGAAAATTTTCATTTTTCAGTATATTAACTTAAAATATATAGAAAACAGTTTGTAATAGGAAGCATTGTAGTTCTCATTATGACAAAACAATTGATTGTTCTATTTAACAAAAATGAAACAATTAAACAATATAAAATATAGCAAGTATTTGTTGTAAATACAAAGATGTATATATATATATATATATATATATATATATATATATATATATATATATATATATATATATATATATATATATATATATATAAATTATATACATACTCTATATATAATATTCTTACATTACATCATTAATATCTTTTTTTCTCTTGTCAAATTGTTGGAGTTTAAATGGGCCCATATGATTAAATATAATGTCTATTTAAATTTGATAAGTAATATCAGATCTTTAGTATCTTTAAATTCAAAGAATATGTGATGATTTTGTCTTTAACACATTTGACTCTATCACTACTTATAATGCAAACTGGTTCAAATTCTTATGTATCACATAACTTCAATGAGAAATTAATTTTATTCAGAAATATAACAATGATGGGTGGGAAGTATTTCAGATATTAAAGACACTTGATGGCAAAGTTTGTCAACTTGGGTTTGATTCCCCAGTACATACGTTAAGCCAGATGCACAAAGAGATGCATGCCTCTGGAGTTCCTTTGCAGTAGTTGGAGTCCCTGGCACTTCCATACTTCCATTCTTACTGTCTCTCTATCTTTCTCATCTATCCTTACACACAATGATGTTGATCTACAATGAGATGTCTGACTCAGAATCAATACAATGTGGAATCTGTGGATTATGCTCTGTGGTAGAATTTCTGATTCTCTTATGAGAAACCCTGAGTTCAATTCATAGCAAATATGTATACAAATAAATAATAAATGTGTTCTGGAGACATTATTAACTATAGAAAGCATATTCTAACTACTTCCATTATATATTATCAAATGCTTTTCTACACTTAGCCTTATAGGGGAAGTATAAACCTGAAACTCTTGTTATTTTCACCAGCAAAAGGAAAATGAATTCATATGAGAAATTGTATTAGACATCACAACAGATGTCATTTTTATGATTGCTTGGTGTTTCCCAATCAGTTTCTCTCTCTCTCTCTCTCTCTCTCTCTCTCTCTCTCTCTCTCTCTCTCTCTCTCTCTCGTGTGTGTGTGTATGTGTGTGTGTGTGTGTGTGTGTGTGTCCCTGTACATGTGAGAGTTCAGGTGTGTGCAGCCATGGCACCCATGTGCAGAGGACATTAGACAACTTTCAGTTTCATTCACACCTTTCCTCCTTATTTGAGGCAGAGTTTCTCTCTCTGAATCTCATTTGAAATATAATGATTTCATTCTACTGTTGTCCCTTGCTGTGCTTCTTGTCAGTTACCAGGAAATTCCTGTCTCTTTCTTCTATCTACTTGTAAGTGTTCTGAGATTACTGAAGCCTTTCAAGGCTTCTGGCTTTTCCCATGGGGTTGGATAGGACTGAACTGGGGTATTCAGGCCTGAATGGTGAGTGCTTTACTCACTGAGTCATCTTGCCTTCCCCATGTCATCATTCTTTCATGATTCCTCTTGAATAAGAAAACAGCATTAGTAGGAAAAAAATCAATTATTGAAATTCTACTCAGTATGCAATATTATAAGATCACAGAAAATTAGAAAGACCAATGTGCATTATGGTCTTAGTCATGGAGCAATGCCAAGACCTGTTGATGCTCTGTCTTTGTAGGGGCAACTTATTATACACCAGCTTGTGTAATCATTGCCTCCTGTTCCAGGAAGTATCTTCTTTTCATCTTTAAGATAAAACAGATCAATTACAGTGATGCACAGATACACCACAGCACCACTATCACACCTGTATATTTAGAACCTGTGGATGAGTTTCTCACACTCCTAGTCCTATGTTACATCCACTTCTACCAATTTGTTGGAAAGGTTTTCCTTTCCACTCTTACTAGTGTTATTTCTCTATCTGTTCTCCATAGAGTTAATCCCACAGAAGTAATTTTGAATGTGTTAGTTGAGTTGGTCTATAGTAACAAAAAGAAAATTCCAGGGTGTTTAATAACAAAAATATTTATTGCTTATTTATTTTTCTATTATTAGAGCTGGAAATATAAGTTTTTTGAGCCAACATGGTTAGGCTTTGCTAAGGGTTACCTTTCATATGGAAACTTACTTTATCACCTTCCCAGCTGGCAGAGTGAGACAAGGTAACTGAGAATGACGTCTCTTTTTGTAAGGATGCTGGTTCCATAATGAAGGCCCCACAACAAAGAGGTAATCTTGTCCCAGTGATGTCCCAAAAGCCCCATGTCTGAACAACATCACAACGGTCACATGTTTAGGGCTTCCCTACATGAACTGTGATGGGGGAAAATTCTAATCCATTGTGTCATCTATAGGTCCCCAAGGTCTTTACCTTTCCTTGTGGAAGTAACGGTTTTCTTCTATGAAAAGCTTTACTTTTGAGACAATTTGACCATCCTGTCTACTAGCTTTTATCTGTGACCAGATCATCTTTGAGAGGACATCTGTCCTTCCCCTGAGTTCTGTTTTCAAATCCCATGCTTCATTTTGACTCCTTTGGAAGACATGTTTTCTACTGGTGACACTAAAGCTTTATGTGTTAACTAAAACTGATTATTAGAATTTTATGTTAAAAACTGATTGTTTTTAAAATGAATTCACTGTAACTCAAAGTTACAATGTGTTTATTTGAACAACATTAGTTTAATTAGAATCTGGGAAAACTTTATTTGCCAAACTGAATATTCTGCTACACAAATGAGAGTCACTGAGAATATGGAAATAGAAGAGTAAAAAAAAGAATAAAGATTGGTTTCTATATTATGTTGATCTGATAAACATAGGTTTCCATGGTTTCCATGAGTCTTTTATTTTCAGAAAACAAAACAAAACGAAAATAAATAAATAAACAACTCCTGAGATGTACCCTGCTTCAGCTTCAATGATTCCATTATTGTTTACTTACTAGTACAAAACATCGATCTCCTATAAACTTAACAGTTTGCAATAATTGTACATGAATTATTATCTTTCTAGTAATATAAAAGTATACAAACATGCATTACTTTGTAAAGTCACGTCAGGTATGATTCCTCTCTTCCCTATGAATATTTTTATCTACAGCATTAACCAAACTCTACACACATTGGGGCTCTTCTTTAAGTCTCTTGTCAGGTCCATTTCATGAGAAATAATATTAATAAGCAATGTCAATAAAGCCTTTTACTCTCTACCCATTGATCTTAACTGGTGTCACTCTGAATACAACAATATTGTAGAAATAGTTACTGTCAATTAAATCAATTTAGGAAGAGGCAAAATGTATGAGCATTCCCTTGTTAACTAGGAAGTTTTCCCCTGACATGACAAAGAAACTCCCTGGTAATTCAGCAGATATGTTGGTAGTGGTGCTGGTGCAGCAGAGCTTTGTAATGTGTAAGCAGCGATGTCTTCATGTCCTCACATGGTGAATCTCTGATAGCTGATGGAGCCGCATGCTAACAGCTGCCTCAGAAAGTGGGGGCATGATTAGATCAGTAACCAAGTGCAGAAGGAGAAAAGGCTTTAACGCATAACTAGAGGAAAAGGAAAGACAGAGCTGACACTTTCTGTTATAACATAACCCTGCAAATGAGAGATAAAATGCTCAAGATGAAGCCTCAAAATATCAATGTTGGTAAAATTAAATGTCAGTTAATTTTTCAAGAATGTTTGAAGTAGAAATTAATGGGTATACATGTATTCAATAAATCTTTGTATACTTACTGTAGGGTAAAATTCCAACAAAAATATATTGTTTATCTCCTATAGTAATTGCACAATAATTAAAACAGATATTAACACAAAAAACTGTATTACAATGTATTATAACAGGTGGAAGAAAATAGTCCTTAAAAGAAATTAACTATGGAACTATATAGCACTGGTAAAAGATAAGGTTTCCTTCTTCTGAAAAAGTTTTATCTGAGCTGACAAAACAGATTGTGGTAGTTTTGAATAAATGCCCCCCAATAGAATTTATTATAATTGTGTCTATTAAATTGTTAATTATCTCCAGGCTTCTGGCTGGAGGAAGTGTCACTTTGGCCTGGCCTCCTGGGGTCATGACACCCTTTCTAAATTAGATGCAAAATTCTAGGAATACATATGCACAACAGCAGCCAGAACCCCAAGTCTGGTACTTCTGCATTTTTGTGAGTTACAGAGTTTGCTTACTTGCTTGAGAAGCTGGTGGTGGGTTTCACTCTCTGCTTGCTTCTGGAAAAGGGAGCCAGCCTTTTTCCTTAACTTCCCCTGGGTCTGTAACTTCAATAAATACTTTCCTCCCCAAAATTGTGCCTGGTTTGGAGATTCATCCCAGAAATGTGAGGCTGACTATGACACAGATATTGTAAATGAGTCAGCTGAAATTCTCCCAAAAGGATTAGGAATGTAAGCTAGGACATAGGATCAAGGATGACATAGCATTTCAGAACCTTTAGGGGTCTTGAGTTGGAAGTAGAAATCCAAGAACAGTAGAAATGTCAGATAATACAAATGGACCTTATTGAGAGTTTTCTAGAATTTATTTTTTTTACATACAAGCAATGTAAAAAAAATGCAGAAAGAATTTGAATGTGATTATGCTGCAATCTTATTGGACTTCTATTTACCAAGCTCATCCCTGATGCTCCTATATCATTACTTTTCCTTGACTGTGACCAAATGCCTCACAAGAAAGAGTTTGAGGGAATAAAGGTTTCACTTGGCTGACACTTCAAGGGCAGAGCAAAATGGAGTGCAAGGTGTAGAGTTAGGAATAGGATGCAACTAGACACAATGAATATGCAGTCAGGCAACAGAGACAAATGAAGGCTGGTGCTTACCTAGCTTTACCAATTTCATCCCAACAGTGACCCCAGCCAATGATACTAAAGTAGTTTTGAATTACCTGGGCAGAAGAATATATACTAAAACTACCTGGAAAGTAAGAAATGTGCTAGTCTAGACTGTAAAGATTTTACTTCACAATTTAAAGGTGGCCAGAGTACAATGTATGAGAAAGTTTTAATTACAACTTAGCATATTTACATGACTTTGATGTACAGTAATATTACTAAGGGATTTTTTTATTCCTCACATATTTGCTACCATCTTGGTGTTTGTACCTTACAAAAGGTTTATGTTGAAACTCTAGCCCTTTAATGGTGGTCCTAGAAAGGTGGTCTTTTGAAAGCTGCTAAGTTTACTAGAGCTCTACCTGCATAGATGTGACCAGCATTTTATGAAAGATCCTAGACAGAACAAGACCCCAAACTTATCAACAATTTAGTCTTAGACTTCTCAGTCCTGAGAACTGTGAAACTGGGAACTCTGTGACTTATGTGCAGTGTTGTCCCATTGATTGAGTTTCTGGGCTGTGTAAAAAGGAAAAAGGTTTCCACTTTCTCCCTGTGAATGTGACACTGTGACCTCCACCTGAGCAGTATTCCTAGTAATGGTCAAAACTTCCCCTCAACAATGAAGGCTGAAATCTAACCTTTTGTCCAGTCATTTTGCCAAAGCCATGAGAAAGGAAGCCTTTAACATATGTATATCTTTTGTTCTTACTTAAAATATTTTTTGTTTTATTTGTTTTTCTTTACATCTACACTAGAGCTTTAGAAATTTAATATATTTTTAGAGACCTTAATATTATTATTTAAAGAAAAATATAGGAACTATTGATCGCTTAATTTAGCAATATCATTTCTATTTTCTTATCATAGATAGGTAATAATATGTACATGCATTTAATCTAATCTACATAGCTATTTTAATTATCTTTACTGCCTAAATGTATACTTCATTGTTAACGTTGATTTAGAAGTATCATTAGCATGCCTACCCTTGGATAGCACAGAGGCACTGCATAAGAATATACACATGTTAAAAATAAAATACTCATCAAAATTATGTGTATATTTCTTTATGTTGTCTCCCTGAGTGTTTTGTTTGAAATTCCTATGATTTTCAACTAGAAGAAGCAATAACTATTAAAATGATTTTTCCAACTTAGTTCATGTGGAGAAATCAGCCGTAATGTTATTGTTTTCGGGTGTTTATTGCAGCCCTATCCTTCACCCAGGCCTTTGGAAATAACAAGTGTAATCCTCACAATAATTTAATTCTAGCCTATTCTTTTAAAATAACGGTTAGAAAGCAAAATGTATTTCTCCTTTTTCAAAATTATTATTGGTTGCATGATGAGACTATTATGTATCATATTGAAAGTTACATTTCCTCATGTTTAGTCAGTATTAAATCCTAGTAACATTCAGCCAAATTCATCAGTCTTGTCTAAACTTCTCCAAAATAGGCAGGGACACAATGGTGAATACCTTGTTTTCATTTTGATAGAAATGTATCCTCAAAACCTATATCTAATCTACAATGTTTAAAATGAAGCTCTCTTTTAAAAATGAGACAACTGGAGTGTGTGCGACTCACACAAATATATCCACATTGCCTTTGCCTCAGGTTATTTTTTCAGTTTCATGCTTTGCTTCCACATTTTACTCAACAAATACATGTTGTGTACAAATCACTGTGTCTATGAATATTCAAAAGAAGAGAGAAGGAAAGACCAGTTTGGTTGGTAGATTGCACAGTTTGCTGTGGGTTCTGGACAAGGACATCTGTAGAAGGCTGTGAGGACTACGTCAGAAGTTCACCTTTTATGTGAGTTCACAAGACTGAGGTTGGGATGTCCAAGTGTGAATAATTAATATGCTCATCCTCAAGAACACTGCACACACCTGCCACTGCACCTGTCACCACACATTATCCTAATTCTATAGTATGTTGTTCACTCTATGAAACTACAAAATTATTTTATTTGACAAAAGAAAAAATACAAAGCTATTCATAAGTTCAACACACCCCAAAATGCATGTCCTTTCATTCTTCCCAAATTGGACTAAAGTCACCAATCCTTTGAATTTGTAGTCTCTGGTTTGTACTTTCAGAAGGACAGCATGGTAACATGAAAAAGGTGCAGTTCTTCTTTGAGCAGTTGTTTGTGACAATTAAATTAATCCATATACACAGAATAAAACAGTGCATAAGGCATGGCATACTACTTGTTTCTAGGCTTTGTTGGATATTAAGTACAGTCTTTCAGAGACTCTATACAGAGTATGATTGAAATAAATAAGATGTCAGGGCATTGTTTATCATAAACAGACAGAAGATCTTAGCCCTTAAACTTCTCAGCTTCCTCTGCATCACTGTAAAGCATAAGCCCTGCTAACACCTGGTGATCAAAGGGTACTTTGCCTTTTCCGTTTTAAACACAACCTCAAGCAGAAGCACAGAGGTGCGTCTCAAATCACACTTTATTGGAGAGCCTTTTGATTGAAGGGAGAGCAGGAAGCGAGGGGCCCCGAGCACTAGGAGTCAGTTGCTTATATAGAGAGCAGGGACATGGGTTGCCCCATGATTGGCTGACGCCAGCTAGCCATCACCAGGCGCCACGGGATTGGCTAGGGACCAATACAGCGCAAAGCCAGAGGTCTCTCACCAAAGCATTGCCTAATATGGAGTAGTTTACCACTTAGCTGCAAGGAAGTGGGCGCCATCTTGTAATGGCGATCGTTCCGGCTCCCTGCACAGAGGCCCCTAAGGCCTCAACTACAAAGCAGCTTAAACTCTCACCCACCATGACTCAGGGAACTGAGCGGAAAAGGGGGCGGAAAGATTGTGAGAGCTGTGGTGAGGGAGAATATCCAGAGACATTGCCCACTCAGTAACAAAATGCAAAGGGGGGTGGAACCGGGTTGACCCCTAATCTTTTCACAACCCCCCACCCCATGGACTGATCCAGACCGCCCATAGAGGAGGAAATCCAACTGACTGGGGACAGGGAAAAGGAAAATAGGGGAAATGGAGACATCAACACATTATTCCCTTATTAAGTGTATCTAATTATGGATAATAAAAAATAAATTTTTAAAAAGTGCTTTGTTCTACCTATTTGTACAACATTATTTTATCTCTATATCTTATGCACATTTTCTGATAGTAAACTAGTATGAGTTTAATTACTTTAATTATTCATTACTCATTCTGTTGGTGGATCCTGGAAATATACTTTCATGCCCACAAGTCCATATACCTAATTTTGAACATGTAGACAAGTATGTACTTCATTTATACAGCAATTAAATTCATACACTTGTAATTGTTTAAAACTCTCTGATATTTGACCTAGTTGAATGCTCCTTGGAAAAGTGTTCTCTCTGACTTTCATTAAATGTAATTAACTAACAAATCATATCAATGCTTACAATGCAAGTTCTACTCTGCTGCTCTGCAAGATTTCTTCATGCCTGTTATGTACTTTGAGTCATTTATCTGACACTTCCATACTTCATGTTACATTACTTTTTTGAAAAAATATACTATCATATTCAAAAGAGACATATTAAGTTGTTTTCTTGAATATTGTCTGTATAATATATGACTGATTTAAATGAGGAGGTCTCTTTCATAGAAAAATTAGAGTGACTGTAGGGAGAATAACTAGAAAAATAGATGTGAGTTAAAATCACTAGATAAAAGCTATAGATTTGGGGTATTTATGAACTTCAAAATATTTCACAACCTATTATTTGTAAGTTATAAAGAAAGAAATTGCTAACTTCACAGTGAAGAAATGTGGCAGTCAGAATTTGTATATCAAAATTAACTATATACATATTGGGATAAACTCACATCTTGTTTCTCCTGATATAATTCAATGAGAACACGGTGGCAATAATGTGACCTCCATGCAGCAAAGGCCATATTTGTATCTTATTCTATGGAAAAATAAACAAACCTGATCAGACTAGCTACAGGAATGATTGAATAATATTCCATTCCCTTAATGCACCACATTTTATGCATTAATGTACTGAATGATACCTGGAATTATTCCAAGTACTGGAATTATGAATGAATCTGCTATATAAGCATACACATACACACACATATGCAAATAACATATGTTGTTATAGCTCCTGTCTATGTGGTTCTATGTGTTTATATACACACATATCTAAGACAAATTCAAAGTATTAACAATTACAATTGGTTTTATAAGAAATGACCAAGCAACCTGTGATGGTTAATATTGTCAACCAAACAAGAGCTATAATCACCTAGGAGTCAAACCTCTAAGCATGTCTCTGATGGACTTTCTCAGGAGCAATAATTGAGCTAGAAGGTCTACCCTCAATGAGCAGCTGAAAACATCACAGGCTGCTATTGCAGGACAGTGAGAAATCAATCTGGAGCTGAGGTGAAATTCATCTCCTTGCTGGCTAGCTATCATGTAATGTGAAGTTCTTGGGTATAAAGGCCATCAACAATCAGTAGATCTTGCAAACTACAAAAACAAGATATACCCAGGGATCCAATAGAGGCAGATAAGTGACAGAACTAATCATCTATTCTCTAATTGGATATGAGGCTCTCACAATGAGAAGAAATTCATGTCTAGTATGATGAACAAGGTCAAAAGTCTGTTATTTGGAAGATCATAGGTTAGAGGAAAGTTCCCAGTGTTCTTTGGTCAAATGGAGAGGTTACACCCATCAAAATACCTTCTATGTGTATATGTTTATCACCTTTGTTCAATGCTGCTCTCACCATTGGTCAGAAAATCGGCTTTGTTCACAGATAGTGGTAAATACCAGGGACAGCCATGACCCAACAAAATGATAAGAAGAGAAAATCAAATTACCTAATATTGGACAAGACATCGCTTTCACGACCACCAGGGCCCAGGAAATATTGTAAATGAAGTGATGAATTAAGTATGAGACCTGCTCTCACTGCTACACAGAGAACCTTCTCCTGGGAGATGGTGGTAGATACTGAGGAGACTCAAAACTCCTCGCAGCAGAAAATCAGAGGCTGCTAACATGAGTCAACACTACAGTAGACTTCTAACTCCATGGTTCAAGGAAAAATGCAGAAAGGAGGTTTGAAAGAATATAAGAGCAACAGGTTGAGGAGGTGTATTCTGAAGCTTGCCCCTCACAGGAAATGACTAGTGCATTCCTGCCTCCACAGTGGTGAGTGAGGAGAACCCTCAGTGGAATGGGGGACAGTAGAGGAGACAAAAGACATGGGAATATAGCTCAGTTGCACTATGCCCACTTAATAAAGATCCCAATAAAAATAATTTTAATAATGCCTTACAGAATTCTATTCTGATGCACCTTAATTACTGAGAGAGTAAAAATAGTAATATATATATATGTGTGTGTGTGTGTGTGTGTGTGTGTGCACGCGCGCATGCACGTGAGTGTATGTGTATGTGTGTTTATCTATTTATCTATTTATCTATTTATCTATCTATCTATCTATCTATCTATCTATCTATCTATCTATGTATTTATCTATCTATGCATAAATTCAGCATATGTAAAGGCTATGAAATAAATCATGTTTAATGCTAGTGAAGCCCTCTTTGGAAAGTGAGATCAAGAATTCTCTATAGGTTGTCTGTGAGCTTTGAGAGCATGCATATAAGGCAGACACCTGAATAACTTGCATAGGAACATTCTGTGTGGAATCAACAGCAAATGCTCAGGAGCTAAGCATGTAAAACACTGAGAATTAGTCAACAGAGAAAGACATCCAGGGCAGCCCGAGTTATGAGGGCAGAAGACCAATAGCTGAGTGGTCTCAAGGAACAAAACCACAGGAAAGAACCCCATGGTTCACAGGAAAACATTCAGATTTTGTACTGAGATCAATATTAACTGCTGGAATAATAAAAGTGTAGTATCTGTATTATACTTTAAGATATTACAAATCTTAAGAAAATGGATGTTATATATTTTTTTAAAAAACTTTATAATGAACAAGTTTATACATTGCATGAGCAAATCTTGTGAATGCGTCCCCTTTTCCCTCCTCTCTGTCCCCTACCCACTGTGGTCCTTCCTCGGTGTGCATACTGGATCTCTCCATAGGATAGGGAGCTATGAACTGTACCTGAGGTAGCCAGTTTATTCATTTCTTTTCCTTCCCCCTTTTGTATTGTTGCTGAGGGGGGGCAATGTCTCTGGACATTCTCCACCACCGTGTCTCTTACATTCTATACATTCTCTCTTCTGCTCTGTTCCCTGAGTCATAGTAGGTGATTTTGAGTTTGCTTTGTTGTTGAGATCTTAAGTATCTATGAATATTTGTCCTGGGTTGTAATGGGTATCCTTGGTGTCTGTCTCCATTGACCTTTCATGGGTTACCAGACTTGCTGTGGTGATTGGTCTCCTGGTCACTTTCTTGTAGTTTTCATTTGGGCCCTGTGTGAAGGCTAGGTGTTGCTTGTCTCCTGCCAGGACGTCAGCCGTCATCCAATATTTTGTTGATGAAATTGAATTGTTCCTGGCTCTCTTAATGCCTACTGAAAAATACAAAGAGAATCTCCATCAGAGAGTAAGATCAAAATAGATTAAATGAGACATCATTTTTTTTTTTTGGCTAACTCCTAATGGGTTTAGCCTCTCTGTTGCTTTCTTGTAGTAGGAATTTCCCCTAGGAGTCTGAGTTCTTAGTCCCCATAGGATTATGCCATGGATCCCAGTTCCAGTTAAGGGTTCCTTGTCACTAATTGGATCTCAGCCAATCAGTAAGCGGTTGATTACCCTCCTTGGTTTAGTGCTTCTATTGAAAAATGAGCATTTCTTGACTTGCTAGTCTCTTCCATACAGCCATGTGTTCAACATTCTTGTGACAACTGTCCATATTGTACATCACAGGTCTCTTCCTTCTCCAAATATCATTGACCAATTTCTCATGGCAGCTCATGAAACACCTTCCAATGCTACACATGCTACCATCTGGGAGCTGGTTACCATTCCAGATCTAGCAGGATCTGGTGTTGTTGGTGTTGTTTGATGATACTTTCTGATGTCTTCAGCAATAGTGTCTTACCTTAGGCCTGGGGCACGTAGTCAAGAGCTTTGACAAAAGTCTCACATTTTGGGGACCTCCTGGGTCTCTTTGATCAACAGCTCAGTGTTGTAAGGAACCAATAACTGGGACAGGGAGAGGCAGGCCTGAACAATTATTCTTGAGGTTAGGCTTTCTCCTATTCTGTTCATGGCCCCTCTTACCAGGTGGAGCCTTCAGCTTCCTCAATAGCTTACTGTATAAAAGTTACAGTTTTATGGTGTCAATTCATTATTAGTTTAATTTACTAAATGAATCCCCTTCCCTACCATTCTCCCCACCCTTCCATTCCCCCCACGCTCCCATCACCCCCCAAAAAAATCATTCCGTTCCTTTCAAAAACTCTCTGTTCACTGATGGATTTTCTTAATGCTCTGGTTTAACATGGTTAGGAACCATATATGAGGGAAAATATGTGGAATTTGGCTTTCTGCTCATGTGTGGTCACTAGGAATGATCTGCTCCGAGTCCAACTGTTTTTCTTTAAATTTCATTGTGTTAGTTTTCCTTTCAGCTGAATAGAATTCCATAGAGTATATGTATCACAAGTTTGATATCCATTTGTCCAGTTATTTGTATTTGGGTTGATTCCAATTCCTTGCTATTATGAATTGAGCTGCTATAAACAAGGTTGAGCAAATGTATCTGTACTTCTGTAGGAAAACTTGAAGATAGATGCCAGGTAGAGGCAGAGCTGGGTCCACTGGTAGCTCTATATCCATCGTGTTCAGGAGCCTCCGCACTGCTTTTCATTGTGGTTGTACAAGTTTGCATTCCTACCAGCAGTGAATTAGGGTCCCTTTTTCCCCACAACCTCGCCAGCATCTATTGTTGGTAGATTTTTTTAATGATTACCATTCTGAGTGAAGGTAGATAGAATTTCATTGTTGTTTTGATCTGCATTTCTCTGATGATTAATGACACTGAACGTTTTCTACTTGCAAGAAAATTAAACTAGACCCTCTTCTCTCACCAGGCCAAAAAAAAAAAAAATCATCTACTCCAAACGTATCAAAAACCTTAACATAAGGTCTGAAACTCTGAAAATCCTGGAAGAAAAAATTGGGGGAACTCTCTACATGATACGATTGGGGATAAATTTCCTGAATAAACATCTGATAGCCCAGGAAGTGCAACAATCACTTAACCTCTGGCATCTCATCAAGCTATAAAGCTTCTGTACAGACAAACATGAACTATTCAAAGCCAATAGACCACTATCAAACTGGGAGTTAATCTTTTGCTAGCTACAATACAATATCTATAACGTACAAACGACTCAAAAATAAATAAATAAATAAACTGTAAAACAGCCCTCTCACAAAATGGGGAACAGAACTCAACAGGGAATTCAGAGGAATACAAATGGATTTTACAACTTAAATGAAGATTTTTGGGAAGGATCTGGTCATAGTAGAATCAACAAATACCCAGAGTAAAATAGAATATAAGTAGTGCACACAGTTATGGTTATTGATCCAGATAAAAGACCAAGGCAGTCACGAAATTCCAGGCCAGAACTAACTATAAGGCTTCATCCTGTGTGTATATGTAAGCATCCACATATGCACATTATAAATAAGATAATTATAAATGAGATACAGGTACATAATTACCCCAATGCATTCCTTGTAATCTTCAGTTACTCATTATGAATAATTAACATCATTATGAAAGATGTTTTCCAACTGAAAGAAAAGAACATTTAATCTAACTATGATTGAAACAAGACAAGTTCAAGGAGATATGTGATACATTAAAGTCAAAATGAATAATTCCAGAAAGCAAAACTTAGATCAAATGGTTTTCAGAAGGATATTAAACCTCAGATTATTCTGATGCTTGGAAAAAAGTATGCATACATTAACACTTCATTTGTTGCCTTTTGATTTTATTTCCTCTGATGAGACGTGTTTTGTTCATATTTATTTCCATTAAAGTAAAATTTGAGCTGATAAAGCTGCAGTAAAGAAGGCACCTGCAAACATTGCAAATAAGGGGCTGTGCCAATATAATATTACAGATTCAACTTGACTTCACTCAACAAGGAAGTACAGGCAGCATACATGGAGGAGAATAGGACAAATATAAGGCAATGGAATCACAAACACATTGAATCTGGCTAGTATTTCTCCAAAAAATAACTTCAAATTCAGTGAACAAAATGCTTAACTCAAACTATAGCTTGAAGTTTAAGTACTGAATGGACATGTAATCAAACTTCCTGAGATCAGAACAATGGTGTAAGGCAGCATTGTTTCTTCCTAAGTAACATAGGAAAACGAATCTGTAAGTTTTTAAACTGAAAATAAGAAAGGAGGTAAAGATATAAAGTGGTTTCCTTAAATAATTCAGAAACATTCTTTAGAATTTTTTAAAATATTTGTGTACATCTATAAGCATTAACTTTATTCATTTCAATATGTTTCACAATATTTAACAGGTAAGCAGTGAGCTCACCTCATTTTCAAATTAATGTAATGTCTATTTGAAGATAAATCTTGCATTAAATAAATTTTTGTTAATCTGAAATTTTAAATTTTTATTGTAAACCTAGTCAGCTCATTGTCTTCAATGAGCTTTTAGGTCTATAATTATCATCTGGGACTTTGGTTTTACAATATTTCAAGCTAGAAAATGGATTTTTTTTAATTTTTCTTCATTTAAACTATTTATACAAATATTCCTAAACTCGTCTGTTTCTCATAATTTTTATTCAGGCCCTATATGTTATCCCTTTTCTTATACATTGGGAGTAAGTTTTTCGCTACTAGGATGCTGATTCCATATATGCCTAGTCCTTGGCTGACTTGTTTTTTACTCTCTTTTCTCCTAACAAATATTTTGCAAACAGTAAATCAAATTTGTTGAATTTAAGTAGTTTTCTTGCTATTCAAAAAGATAGAGGAAAATGAGAACTCAGTGTGTTTCTCAGATATTGTTTGAGGATAATGCAAAAATGAAGTCTAAGCCTTCTAGGACAATCTTAGATTATCTAAGCAGTCTTAGATAGTGCCTATTACAATGATCTTAAATTTACAATAAAAAGAAGTTCCAACCTACTCAGTCAAATTTCACAATGTCTCTGATTTAATTCTATCTACTGTGCTCCTTTATTTACCCACACATTTTAGCATGTCAATAAGAACTAGAGTTGTAGTACAGTGACATATGATAAAAGCATAGCAGGCCAGAGGGGTTTGTTCCTCAGCATTGAAACATAAATAATCTGAACAAGTACATTGAATATAGTACATTATAAAAACTCACTGATGAATCTAGCCATGAATTCAAATAGGTCCAAAAAGGGAATTCTGTTCCCTCATGCAAATCTTTATAATTATTGAATATGAAGTATAAAACAGGTGCCTTGCATGTTGTCTGTCTAGATAGCATTAAAAAAGAATGTCATCCCATGAATAAAGGTATTATAAACTATTCACAAACGAAATTCAATATGATGTCTGCATGAATTGAATATGTGTATTAGAATGGTTTTATATTCAGAAAAAGTGCAAAGGTACTACAGTAAGCTCTCTGGTAAAGTATTCCAGCCTGTGTTTTATAATCACTTTAATATGGCAAGTTTTTCCCAATTCATTAGCTAAAGTGTGCACAGATATGTTTTGTGTGTACACGATGTGCTTTCATATATATATATATATATATATATATATATATATATATATATATATATATATATATATATATATATATTTCACATAACTATGAGAGCATTATTGATGCTGTACATGCACATACATGTGCATGTGTGTGGAGGCTAGAAGTGGAGGCTGGGTGTCTTCCTCCACCATTCTCAGCCTTAATTAGTGAAGCAGGATCACTCCTTTGAGTATAGACCTGAGTGATAAGGATGGGCTAGCCAGCCACATTCTTTTGGGTACCCCTTTTCTTCACCTCCTAAGCATTGGGATTACCGGTGGGCCTCACATCCCCCACATGTAGATGTGTGCAGGGTATCCAACCTATTGTCTCTTGAGTCATCTCCACAGCCCACAAGGGGGTCATCAAGGAAAAGTGATAGATGCATCATTTCCATGTCCTTGTCACACCCTTCTGTGTGACAGAACCCATCTAAGTCATCCCAGAATATCACATCTCCAGGTACCCCCCATGGCTAACTATGTTTCTGAATTCCCCTGTTTTTAGTACTTTGAAATTTTGAGATGGTACATCCAGAAATTTTGCTGAGTGTAACCAAATAGGATTGTTAAAGTTTCTTTTCTTATTTATTAGACTGGTATCATCAGATTCTTGCAGAAGAATCACAGGAGCAATCACTGTCTTTACCGTGTGGTATCAAGCATATTTCTGTTGAAGGGACTATATGATCTTGCTTAAGCTCATGCCCAACAGTTTCTTCACTGTAAAATTATGCTTCCCTTCACACTTGTTTTTGTACTTGACTTTGTGGAAGAAAGTCACTATATTCAGCTCACACTGGAAGAAGTGTATATTATGGTCTATGGTCTTAGTGTAGATATGCTGTTGGAATTTTTCTGCATTATAAATTCCAATAACTCTCAAGTTTATGACATAACTGTTAAGCTTTGGTCATTGGGAGAACTTTCTGTTGTCTTCTGTGAGCCTGTGACATATAATTTTCTTTGAGCATTCTCTTACATCCTATACTGAAATAATATTCTAGGCTCATTGTAATAAAATGGAATGTCAGTCTTTTCTTTGTTCTTTTGCTTATGGGACTAGAATTAAACCCATAGCCTGGAGCATGCTAAGCCAACACTTTCACACTGAGTCACATAGACAGCACACTTTATCAGTTCTAATCAACCATTTTTCCAAAGCATTTCTTAATTTGGAGAGTGATATTAGAAACCAAGTTTATAGTCTGGAGAATGATCATTGTAATAGAATATCTGTACTTCTAGGCCATACTATCTATTGAGCCCAGAAAGCATTAACCAACCTTAGTATAGTCACAAACATGAAACTCCATATTTATCATCTTTATTTTATTGAATGAATCATGCTATCATAGTATTATCTCCAACTTTATCCACAGATTCTAGTGCATTTCATTGCTTATAAACTCCCAAAGCAATGATGAAAACCAGAGATGTGGATAGTAAAAATTCTTTCCTAAGAAAAGATGGGCTAAACTAAGCCTTTTTCAAACATACCATCTGTCTGTCTCTCTTCTCAGATCAAGAAACAATACTTGTAATCCTACGATCTGGAAGCTGGAACCACAGAATTTTCAGCTTGTTACAATTCTTTTTAGAACTCAGTTGTGTTTCATTTTTGTTGTGCTTTGTTTTGCTCTTAGATAATATATGCTTTTATTCATCTGTAGTAAATTAAATATCAGTCTGATCGAAAGATAATTAAAGCACATGACTTTTCAAGGATATTTTGTTTCCTTAATTTGGTATTAAATCACTCAGCAATTAGGAAAAATGGTATAATGAAATTCAAAGAAAAATGGATGAATTTGGAACATATCATACTTAGTGAACTTACACAAGAACAGAGAGACAAGCACCACATATTCTCCCTTATCTGTGGTCCCTAATCACTTTAAACCGATCTCTAAGTAAATATGACTAGTGATTCAGGGTAAAGGCAAGGGGGACAGAAGGAAATGGGGGCAGAACTGGAAGCAACAGAGGGGGGAGATGTACAGAAACCTAAACTAACAATAATCTGACTCCATAGAATCCTATCTTCTGTACAAGTTCTGGAGGTAGACAGGGCAAAGCAGGGGGTGGGGAGTGGGGAGTTGGGGAGAAGCCTACCAATGGTACAAAGGACAATGACCTTTGGCTACCCGACCCAGTAAGTAGTTACCTCCCACAGTGAACTATTGATCAGAGTGACCCACATGGTCCCTAAAAAAAGACAAACACTTGTCACAGCCCTTGAATACCCACCTCAGGCAAAAATCAGACCCTATTGCTGAAGATTCTATAGAATGATATCACACAACAAGGAAAGACCCTGCTGAATCCAGAAATGAAATCAGCTCCCAGATGGGCAGCCTGGGTGATGCCAGAAGGTGTTGCATGTGCTGCCAGGGGAACCAGACCAACGATATCCTTAGAGAGCAGGAGGCATCTTCAAGTTACACCGAAAGATGGACTGAAAGTGCAGAACACACTGCTACATAGCACAGACAAGCAAGTCAAGAAGTGACCATCTGTGCAGTCGTGGTGCCCAACCTAGGTGGGTAATCAACATCTGGCTATTTGGCTATGAGGTCCACTCAAAGGCAGGAGACCCCTGACTGGTAAGGGGACCCAAGGCAATCCTGAATGGGGACCGAGGACCCCATCTACGAGGGAAGTCCTCACTAACCACAGGTCCTCAGAAAGGCTATACTTCCAAAAGCTCACCAACCTAGCAATATTTGTCTCAATTGACCAATAATGATCTCGCTCTCCCCGGGAGACTCTGCTTGTATTTTTCAGAAAGCAACGTGAACTGGAGACAACCACACTCCAGCAAAGGGACATGACTTGACAGGGGACACCCAAGCAGGAGACCTTTCCCCTCAAACTCACCATTTAGATCCCTAACCCAACATCTAAGGAAGTGAGATGGCGAGCAAAAGAGCTACTCCCACAGCAAAGCAGATAACCTGGGGAAGGACAAAAGAGGCACCAAGGTGCCCATAATTGTCCAAAATACAAACCTACGGACTCTTAAAAACCTAATAGCTATGCAAAACATAAACTCACCCACTATGTCTCAGGGAAATTTGTGGATGAGTGGGTGGAAAGAATTTAAGAGTCATGGGGGGGGGGAGAATAACTAATGCATAAGAGGGAATGTCACTGTGAATTCAATGGTTTTATCTAAGAACCTATGATATGGAGCATAATGTTGTGTTAATATATGTAATTTTAAGCCAATAAAAAATAGAAGACAGTATTTCTACTCACCACAAGGCAGTTTTAATTGCTTGAAGTTGTGTTTATTTGTTATTATTTGACTTGACCATCATGCAACATATATATGAATTAAAACATTACATTGTACATTACATGTCTATTAAAATAAAATAAAACAAAGTCCATGAAAGCAACCTAAGATCCTGCTGTGATACTATGTTCCTACTTTGAAATATTTTGCATAGTTATAATAAAGATGTATGAAGTAAGGAAAAAAAGAAAGAAATAAAAATTCCAAGGAAAATGTACATGTTTAAGATACCAATAGCTATAACAGTTACAATGGAAATGTGGTTTCATTTTATTAAGTTGCTTCACATACTCTTCTTATTTAATGAGTACAAAGATTATATCCTATAGGCCATACTACTTGATAGTAGGTCCAATAAGAGTAAAAAACATTGACAATATTTTATAATTACTCAGTGCTTAATATTTACTGTGTCATTTTAAAACTCTTACGACTGACAATTAATATTCAGAAGAACATACATGTCATGTGATTTTCTTACAAAAGCTTCATTTCAAAATGCTGAGAGTGAAGATATCAGAAAATAGATCTTTAACAAAAGTACTGAACAAAAAATGCATTGAATCTCATGTCATTATAGGCTGTGATAAAAGGACAATTTTACATCAATAGCAATAATAAAATTTATTCCTCACTATCTGGAAATGCATGAGTTATTAAGATGTGATATCATTTTAAAATTGTATTTGGATTTCAAATCAGGAATAGAATTATGTATGATTTGATATTTAAATATTGCACCTTCTTTTATTGCTGATTGAGAAAGATATTTGTATCCAAAGGAAGCAACTTCCTTTAGAGTTTTGTACAGAAGGGAAAGCGGAGACTCATCACAGTACTATTTTGGTCCGTCCAGCCAAGAAAAATCAGCATTTTGATTACAGAATTGTTTCCTTCTCATCAGTTTTTACCACCATCAGATACAAACGACTGCTTCTAAAGTATCCTTTTCAGTGTTTCCCGTCAATTTTGATGTAAATCTAGTCATGACTCTGTCTTGGTACTGGTTTAATGCCTGCTCACCTGAAGAGCTTTCACAACGTTGTTTCCACCTGTCAGTCCAGTAGATGAAAGAAAGATCAATTCAGAAGGCCTGAGACAGAAGAAGAGAGGGAGTGACAAAGTGAGAAAGACGCATGACGTTCAGATTCCAAAGATGTGGAAAGCAGTCTGATTTGAACATTAATTTCTCCCTGTCAGCTTGAAAGTGATGGTACTGCTTGAAGCTTCAAGTTTTAGGAAAATAGTTACAGAATGTAGGAGTGAGGAGTGTTCACACACACACACACACACACACACACACACACACACACACACCCCTTATTTTTTGGACTAGATTTTCTTCTTTCTTACTTTTTTTTAAAAATTTATGCTAACAAGAAATACACATTTATATCCTATTTATCCTTCTCTGTAAATGAGAGTGACAATTATATATGCATGAAAATTCAATGGAGGATACTTAACATATTTTTATATTTTTAGATAGATCAATGAATGGCAGGAGTGTGCAGCATTATTATTCAGTTCAGTATTTTGCAAAGTAATGCCATTGGGTCTTGAAAATTAAAAGGAACTCAATGATACAGTATAGATTTACAGTAATTTTAATTTTAAATGCAAAATTTTAATTATGTACAAGGTAGAAAATTTACTATAAGTTCCCCTTTAATTCACAATGAACATGAACTAAGTAGGTTAGACTCTTATTTACATTAATCACTATTGGAAATTTAAGTTGCATTTAGAAAAATAGATATTGTACTATGATACCATCAACTCACATTGGTGAAATCTTTTTTAGAAGAAAATTGTCTTAATAAATCTCTACATGTTTCATTCTTAAAATAACTGAATATGAAACTTTATCATTAGTAGGATTTAAACTAAATAAATCATATTAGTATCCAAAATATCTTTTAAGCTACAATAGCTGCTTATATTTTTGTATATCCTCTTATTTTGTTTATATAATAAACATCTATCATAACTTCAAAAGGACAAATGTTTCAACACTATTGCTTTGCTGGAAATATTATTTCAAAGAGAGGGAAATTTTATATATATATATATATATATATATATATATATACACATATATATATGTATATATATATATAATTTTTTTTTTGTTTTTTTGAGGTAGGGTCTCACTCTAGCCCAGGCTGACCTGGAATTCACTATGTCATCTCAGGGTGGACTCGAACTCATGATGATCCTACATCTGCCTCCCGAGTGCTGGGATTAAAGGCATGCCCCACCATGCCTGGAGGAAAATGATCTATTTATAAACTATCACAGGAACTGTTAGAAGCTTTCTAAGCATATTTTTGATAATAAAGATACATAAAATATTTTATATTATTTATAATTTTATATTTTAGAAAGCAGTTGAAAAAGAACATATCATTTACAGATATCAGATGGAGTTTCACTGACCTTAAATGCGACTTTACATTATTCCAAGTGAATAATCAACCTCAGAGAAATACGTTTGTATCAAAAATAGTGCTTGGTTCTCAAAAATGACCTTATGTAAAAAACAGAAATCTTGTGAGATAGAGAGAATACTTAAGTTGACATTTGGCTGGTGAGAAAGGAATTTGAAGGTATAAAATTCACAGTTCGAACAAAAGATTTTAGCAAGATCAAAGCATTATGATGAAAGAAAACTTCTTTATTTTTAAATAAACAAAAGAACTCATCATAAACAAGTTCAAATGTTTGTCTTAAGCAATATTTCCCATAACATATAAGATTAAAATTAATATTGAATGCACTAAGTAAATACATTTTATATTTTGTTATTTTCTTGGTGAATATTAAGGAATTCAGGGAAGAATGAGATAATCTATAAACTACTGAAACTTCTATTTTCAGAGATACATATTTAAGTGCATTTTCTTTTCTTGTATTTTCTATTTTTCTTATGACTGAGAAGGAAAAAATGCAAAATTGCTAGAGATTTTTAATCAAGCACCAGATAGATTTATTATGTTCTGTCATTTAGGAGCTGTGTCTGTCATGTTTCAGAATTAATTTAAAGCTTACAAAAATACTACCAACTTAGGTCCTAGTAGCACCCATACCAAAGGACTCTGATAATTAAATTTTATAATTAAAAGAAAGTTTTTAGAACATGTCTCCATTAGTGATCCTATTTCAACATTATAGCTTTCTGATAAAATATATTTCACTCTTGCAAATAGATGGATAATTATTGAATCATAATTGTGCTGTCTGGAGGAGAGTGATTTACTTCAAAGGTAAAAGGATATGGCTTAATACTAGGATTTGACATCCAATACAGGACATTACATGGAATTATTAAAGGCAAGGATTTGCTAAGAGAGAAAAAAATTTAATCTTTACTTAATCAAAGACTACTTAATATTTGTTAAAATTTTATTATTTAATTATTTTTAATTATTTTATTTTTTGAAGTTGCTTTTAATTGCAAAGGTAGAATTCAAAGTAATATTTTTTACTACAGCATTTAAAAATTATTAATTAGAAACTTTGTAAGAACAAATCATGTGTTGTGGTACCACCTTTGCCCTCCTCCCTACCCCCAATCCAGAGAAGGCCCTCCTCAGTGGGATTGTTGATATCCACCATGGGTTGTGGGCTATGAGTTTTCTGAGCAGCAGTCAGTCATTGGGAGGTGGGTGTCATGGTTTGATCCAGGTGTCCCCCACAAACAAATGAATGTGTTCTGAGTGATAGATCCTCAGCTGATGGAGTTGGGGAATTAGAACCTCACTAAAGCTCTGTTGTCAGGGGCGGGCTTATGGGGTTATAAACCAGCTTCCTCTTGCCAGAGTTTGGCACACCTTCCTGCAGCAGAGGTGATGTCCAGCCCTCTGCTCATGCCATCGTTTTCCCTGCCAGGATGGAGTCTTCCCTCGAGTCCCTAAGCCAAATAAACCCGTTCCTCCACAAGCCCCTTTTGTTTGGGTTCTTTCTGTGCAGCAACTAGAAAGCTGACTTCAACAGTGGGCAATACCTCTGGATATTCCCACACACTTTGTCTCCTACAATCTTTCTGTCCCCTCTTTCACAAATTTCCTTGAGCCATGGTGGGTGTGTTGTAAGTCTACTTTAGTGTTTAGCTCTCAGCAGCTTCTAGATTTCTGCCTTCAAACGTTTTGAGTATCTTCAGTGTCTTTCTCCATCACCCTGGTGAGGGTGGTCAGTCTTGCTGTGGAAGCAGCACTCTTGCTCATCTCACCAATTCCTCTGAGTTTTACCTGGGTCCCAGCTGATATGTTAGGGGTGGTTCATCTCCTGCCAGGGAGTCAACTGTCATATCTGGTCTTGTTGGTAGAAATTGTCCTCAGTGAGAGAAGACTTCTTAATGTTTCCACTTCATCTTTAATCAAAAGCAGTCCATAATACTTGTTAGCATTTTACTTTTTTGTAGCTGTTTTTAATTGTTTTTGGTATTTTCATGTTTTGCGGGGCATCATTGGGCATTATCCTTACTTGTCCCTCTCATGGTACCTTTCTTCCTGCATATAGTTCTTCCTTCTACTTTGTCACATGTGTCCCATTGTGATTATATTCTGAACAGATACGTTTTGAAATATTAGAAACATGCAGATTACTTTACTTCAGAATTTTGTTTAAATTTATTTTCCACTTATGTTGTAGTTGGATAAAACAAATGTCATAAGAAATATCCAAAATCTAATACAATCAACCTTGATAAATGAATAATAAGCAAATTCTCTATATTCAGGTCTATTGATTAAGACATCTTTATATTACAAAAATAAGAAGGCTGGAAAAATCATTATCAAGAGGAACATAAATACTTTGCATTTAATTTCTCACCACAATCTGGCTATTAACTAAGTTACCTTAGGAAGGAAAGAGTGAATTTACATGTCAGTATTATATGCTTCATCATTTTTTTGCACATAAACTTCTTGTGAATGAGTATTAGATGCCACTCATCATATGTTTCCAAACATGAACACATAATTATGAGAAAAGCATCTGAAATGCATAAAAATATTTTTGTCTATATTATAAAGGACATTTCTGGCTTTCATATCCTTGAAAATCTGGTTCCACATTTATTATTTTTCCACGATTATGTCTTCTATTTTATTGTTGAAAAATAATATTTGTAAAAAAAATACAAAGTACAATATAGGGTTTGCATAATATGCTTATAATCCCTGCACCCAGAGTACTAAAACAAGAGGAAGCTGAATTGCAGGCCAGCCTTGGTGGTAAGGGATTCATAGTTGAGACCCTGATTAAACAAACAAATAAAAAAACTAGTAAATTTTTAATATATGTACAATAGTGAATAATTATATGAGGGGCTGGGAAGATTGGTCAGTGTTTAAAGGTCCAGGTTCAATTCCCAAGCCACCCACATAAGCTGGAAGACAAATGCAAAAGTGATTATACTGAGTTAATGAGAACGTCCATCACTTCAAATGATTCTTATTTTTTTTGTGAGAACATTTAAATTCCATAGGCAGTGCATTTTCATTAATGACCATCACCTTGCCATGTTAAGTGACCTTGTACTTCAGACCATAGTGAACTTCTGCACCTAAGCATTCTCATTCATCTCTCATGCAAATTGATTCCCTGGATTAGACAAAGTTCAATATGCTCTATATTTTTTTCAGGAAATATATATGAAATGCACTTCACAACAAATTTCTCTTAAAATAATTCTATTAAGAAAATTAAACTGAAATTTTATTGTTTTACATTGTAAGAGAAATATAATGCTATGAAACCCTGAGGCAGTACCCATTTGTTTCTTTCCTGACATTTTCACCACAAATCTATCTACATATATTATTGTGATATTTTTCACTACCAGTAAAAATAGCATAAAATTTTTAGCAGTCCCATTACTGTTTAAGATTTGCAAATTACTATTTCAAAGAGATTAAAATTTCAAGAGTATATCTGAATTTATTTTTTATTTAACTCTTTATTTTTAGATTATCTTATAAATTAACTGATTTTATGAAATTTACATGCATATTTATTTTTGCTTTCTTCTCTACGCATGTTCTTGCCTCCATCATTCCCTTTCTCTTATATTTCATGCTATAAATAACTTATAAGATATTAATTCCACATATTTATTATATTTATCCTACTTCTTTACTTTATAGTAAAGAAGCTCTTGCATTGGGTTAATAAACAACATGAAATGGTGTTTTAGCTCAAGTGATGTGTTTTTTAACAGAAATGTTTTGGGAAATCCAAATCTACCACTGCCTCTGTTGTTATTCCTGTCACAGCTATCCAGAGAACCTTCTGATCTCACTCTCCGATGGAGATTGTGTTTGTATTTTTCAGGATGCAGCGAGAGAGCTGTGGCCATATAACCCTACCAACCGACTGCAGGCAGAAAACTGAGATCCTGGCATGAGATGAGCCACCACAGTCATACGGGGGAGGATCCATATGGAACCCCACAGAGAATGATTGGATGTTCAAGGGACCCACAGCCATAGCCATTCAATCAACAAAGGATAAGCCAGTGAGACAGAAACCAACGAATCTCGACACAAAAACCCCTAAGCTCACAACACCAAAGCAGCCTCAATACTCACCCACCACGACTCAGGGAACTGAGCAGAAGAGGGGGCAGAAAGATTGTGAGAGCCATGGTGGGGGAGACTATCCAGAGGCATGGCACCCCTCAGGAACAACACACTTGGGCCAGGAGGACCGGGCTAAGTACTATGCTATCCATGGTCCCCTGCCACAAGAACTGATCCAGACGACCCATGGAGGAGGATGTCCAGCTGACTGGGGATGGGGAGAGGAGGCAATGAGGAATTGGGGATAAGAACTCATTGTTGGCCCACTAAACAATGTAACTCATTATGGACAATACAAAAATAGAAGATAGCAGGAGACACTGAGGAGACTTAAAACCCATGAAAACTGAAAAACAGAAGCTGTTAAGAGCTCTCCAAATACGCATTACATTTCAAATGAGCCAAAATCATATAATAATGGCAGCATATTAGAATTCCAGATAAAATACAAAAGAAATGTTTCTTTGATAATCAGAGAAGCAGTAATTTAAAAATTTCTAGGAACAAGTGTTTAAAATAGTGCTATTCCACCAAGGCAATTTTGCCCTTCAGGGGGCATTTGTCTATGTCTGAAGACATTTTGATTGTGACCTTTCTCTAGCGGTAGAAGGTACTGGTGTCAAGAGAGTGGAATTCAGAGGTACTGCCAAACAACTCTTCCATTCACAATGCAGTCCCCCACAGTCAGGGCTAATCTCAAAATAACAGCCATTCCCAGGTTGAGAAAGCCTGCCCTGGAGCAGGATGTCAAGACCCCATTTCCCTGTGTTACCTCCACAGGACTAAACCTAAAATTGTACTTTTGAAATAGCAGTGGCTCATTGTTGCCATAACAATGGAATAGTATAGCTGTCTGTTGTTACAATAAGGATATAGAAACCTTATCAGAGGCAAGATTACTTGTGAACTGAACCACTCTCTTTTGTCTTCCCTGAATCAGTGGAAGTAGGTAGACCTCAAAGTACCTAACTAAACACAGGATGGAAACAGCAGTTCATGAAAAACTGGAGAAAGATAGCATTTTTGTATAGTTCAGTTAGGAACAGAGGTCCAAAGAGAGAAGCTGCCTAGGCAGAACTAGAACTTGTGTTGGATCCGGTCTTGCCCAAATTGAATGAACACTTTCATAGCAAAAGCGCACCCCCCCACCCCCTGCTTATTCCCCAGTCTGAAAAATCTGCATGGGCTGACCTCATTAGGTCTGTCACTTGAGTCCATGAACCAATGAGATCTCTCCCTTACATACTTGAGTCTTAGGACATAACCACACTAATTCTCTATAAAAGGCTTATCACTAGCCTGATTGGCCTCTTGGTGAACTGGCTCTATGGTTCCTGATTTTTCCCCTTTTCCCAGCCTTCCTGGGATGGTGGGATAGGGAACTTCTCTTTCTCTTTCATTTTGGCAGCCTGACTGACCTGTGGTTCCTTCACCTTAATACCAGTGGTAAGTTAGCATCTCTCCTCTCCCAGTATGGGAGGAAGGAAGGGCTCTTGTTACCTCTTTGGATACTTTTCTGTTCTTCACTCATATGAGTTATGTTTCCAGATACTTCCAGATATGTTTCCAGAATTGTGTTTTCACTCTGCTAGATGTATGATTTTCCTCTAAACTATGGGTCTATCATGTGTCATAGCTCTCAACTACCTGATCTCTTGGTGTCTACATTTTCCAGCCCTGGCCTTGGTATTTCCTCCCTCTGTTCCACATATGATCTCTGATCTATTGAGTCCTTCACTATTTTATACCCTCTCTGGTCTTTATGTAAAGGGGATCTTTTCAGTTCCTATTTTTTGTCTTCCACGTATGTGGATGCCAGGTTTGCATACTGACTTTCAATTTTCCACACACGTGTGTGAGTGTTCTTCTCAATTTGCAGGCATTGGCCTTCAGGTCCTGGCCTCCATGTGTGTGTGTAATTGTTACAGACATTTCCTAGACACCAATTTTCTCTAATTAACTTTATAATTCATAATTTCTCCCTAAATAAATTCAATAATCCATAATTATTGTAGTCAACCTGTCTCATTACTGTGATAAAGAACACAACCAAAAGTAGCTCATAGAAGGAATGGGTTTAGGTTGGCTGACATACTCAAAGAGAACTTCCATGATGGCAGGGAAATTGATTGCATGAGCAGAGGGGTGAACATTACCTCTGCCACAGCACTGCAAACAGCAGGAGGAAGGTGTGCCAAAAAATGACAAGGGGAAGCTGGCTATACCCCCCTTAACACCACCCCCCAACAACACTGCTCCAACAAGTTTCAAATTCCAAAATTGTCATCAGCTGGGGATAGAGTGCTCAGAAAACATTAAATTTTGAGGGAAACCTGAATCAAAACACTACAATCTGCCCCTATCCCCCATAAAATGATAACTATATATGATGTAAAATGAAATTCATTCAACTCAACTTTAAAAATCCCCACAGATTTTATCCATCCCAATGATAATCAAACATCTTCATAATCCAAGGTCTTCCAACTGAGCCATAATACCAAAATAAAAAAAAAACCACAATGGCACATATCATTCATACTGCAAAAGATGACATTATGTATAGCAAAGACAAATTGAATCAATACAAGATTTATAACAAACAGGACACACACATCAAACTCTAACTCCAATTCTTTCCTTCCAGCTCAGCTACTCAGAGTCCAGGAAAACTTCATCTAGTGCTGGCAGCTCTCCTTGGCAGTCATCCCATACTAATGCATCTCCATTGGATCTTCTACTATAACCCATGGCTCATCCTCACGGCTCCATTGGACTGCCACACAGGCAATCCAAAGGCCTCTTCACATTGCCCATGGCCATTTCCAAAAAAAACAAAACTGTGTTGCAAGTCCAAGGCCTACTCCATAGTACCAGGTGGTCTATAAACTTGTTACTCTGGGTAGAGGGGGTATACAAACCAAATTTGAAGAGCAGGAAACCCTCATAAGCATTGAGGCCCCTTACATCAAGTCTACATTGTTTTTGCTGTTCAAATACTGATCACGTGTTCTAATCTCAATGGTTGCAATCTCTCAAACTATTGCATTTGAATGGGCAGAAGTTTTATCCCAGAGATTTCATTTATTTCTGTGTCATCTCCATCTGCTCACACCAACACATTTTTATGCAAAGCAACCCTGAACAGGTTCTCAGGACACCGGCAGACAGAATGCAGCATGTCTTCTACTACCTCCAGAACAGTCCATGCAAAGTTCTTTCTAACCCTCAATCCAAACTTCACAGTCCATAGTTCTTACTACATTCAGGTCTTTCCCACTCTGACAAAAATCACACTCGACTTATAGCACTACAAGGCATACTTTAGGCTGAGGTTTCAAATCCATCAATGCTCTGCCTGTAAATTGTTGCAAACAGCCAAAAGCCACAGAATCAGTTTTCATCAGCAATGACCAATCCTACTCTATGGTACCAAAACTGTTATAGTCAGCTTTCTCATTGCTGTGCAGAAAAGAACCAGACTCATAGGCAGTTGATGGGAGGAATGGGTTTATTTTGGCTTGAGGGAGAACTCCATAATGGAAGGGAAAATGATGGCATGAGCAGAGGGTGAACGTCACCTTTACCACAGCTCAACAAATAGCAGCAGGAAGACATACCAAATTTGGCAAGGAGAAGACAACTATAGCCCCCATATGCCCACCCCCAACAATACACCTCCAACAAGTTTCCAATTCCAAAGTTGGAGATCATGTATACAGAACACTTTAGGTTTATGTGAGGCACCTGAATTGAAACACTACCATAATTTATCATTCTGTTTTCTCAATTCTTTGTTAAAATAAACAAGAACCCAAAAGTTGAGGTTCATAAGCCCTTCCTGAGCCCCCAAAGTCCTGCATTATTATAACATTTGATATTTGATAACAATTATGACTTTTATATAGCTGCAAGGCTAAAATATTTATACAGATTATTTAATCTTTACACAAACTCTGCAAGGTTAAGTGTTATTATTTGCATTGCACAATACTCTAGATAATAATAGTGCCCACATATAAAAAAGTCAAAATCAAGATGTCTTCAGACATTGACAATTACCCTGTAAAGTGCAAAACAAACTTACTGGAGAACCACCATTCCCAGAAAATTTTAAATCATTGAGATTTCTAATTACCAAGGCAACATATTTTATCACTATGATATTTACAATTCTGATATCTTACTATTATTCTTACATTTTTCTATTCACTCTATGTGTATAAACTACTAAGAAGCAATTTATAAAAAAATAAAGTTATGATTAAATCTCCATGCTTTGCAGAATTGTCTGTCAACAAGAATAATAAAATGATGGCATTGGTGGCATCAAAGAACCTTCCTCTACTTTTCCATGTTCAACTTGCATTGGAATCTTTGCTGCATTATTTCTTATCCCTAGTCCCTTAATTCTGTGTATTGTTAACAAAACACTATCAGAGACATGTTTGAAGATTAGAACAATGGGAAAAGTCAGAGATCTTAGTAAACATATCACACTTCTCAGTACTACACAGAGGAGCTTTGTAAGCAGTCTACCGTGCTCTAAATCACTCTGCAGGAGAAGATGCTCTGTAAGTGATTACCAATATTGATTAAATGAATCATATAATCTCTTGCTTGGAGAACTTTCAAGAAAAGATGTATAGAGCATGCAGTGAGGCAGTCATGCTTAGGGCTGGCTGGCCAGCTGCCCAGAACAGTCTACTCTAAGCCTTAACTTAATCCTTAACCTCAGTACAGAGTTCAGAGCAAGCTAAACAGAATAATTTGTAAATATCAAGAGGCTCTCATTCCCAGGAACAGTCACAGATGAACCACGCTTGATGTACTGAACCAGAATAATAATACAATTAGTTCACAGTGAGGGATAAAAGGGAAAGTCTAAATGAACAGTCTTTTCCCAGAGGTTCCTGAGAGAAAATGCCAAACTTCATATTTGAAGGTCTTGGTGAGCATAAAATTAAATAAGCAGGGTTAATAATATGAACTCAATATTTAATGTTGGCATATTAAATTAACCTCCGATATAGATCATCACAATAGGTTGTGATCAAATCTCATGGCAGGAGATCTATTCTGCATGTAAGACAATCTGTGAGAAAACTCTATTTAGAAACATTGTCTAATGAACTAAAATTTTATCACTGGAGTTTCCCAAATTCTACTAAATTTCAGGTTATTGGTATGATACATTTTGGGGACAAGTTTGATTACAGGACAAGAAGTTTATGCTATTATTGTGTAATTTTATCATTGTTTTCTATTTATAGTTTTAAGTCAATTTATTGCAATTGCTAATTCTTTCTTAAACAATTTAATTTCAATATAATTTCCAGTGATTTAAATGTTGCATCATAGATCATGGCACAATATTTCTACAGAAGATTATATACAGAGTACCAGTGTATACCTATTATAAAACTATTAATATATCAAAATAATCAAAGAAAAACTTCAGTCAGTTTTCACAAGGTTTTCTCATTTGTAGAAAATGATTCCATATAAATTGTTTATGTATAATCTCATAACTTCTTGATAACTTTATTTGCCATTAATTTAATCTCAGAAATAATAATTTGTAAATACCATGACAAGGAAGATGCTGATTATTTTACATGATGACACAGATGATTTTATAATGTTTATATGAATTGGTCTTACCACGACTCTATACAAGTCTTCATTTCATAGATTAGGGACCTGTGCTAGTCTAAATTTAATGATATTTTCAAAGCTTGTGAAAGGGGGAAATATGACTTGTATATAGTATTGCTGTAATGAAGGTGTCTTCAAGATAATTTTAATATTTCTCTTGGAGGCAGAGGGAAGGCTTATGAGAGTTATGAAAGTCAGTGCTCATGAGGGTCATCCTATAGGTCAAGTAAGTGGAAAACAGACTCTGGGATAGAGAGGTAAGTCTTCAGTGTTATAACCTACGTCTGTTTACCCACAGTGAACTCCAGTGATTCTGTTTCCTGAGTTCCCACCACTGCTGGGTTGCAGCTTTTTGGTAATACAGATATTTAAGTCACATATAGCTCTAAATATAAATAAATCCTTAACCATATCCTGTCATTAACCTGAGAAAACCGACTGGTTCACCAAGCTAGATGTGGATTGGACCCTTTCTTTTTTTTGGGGGGGGGAAATCATAAAACTGGTTTATTTATTATTTATTTATTTATTTATTTATTTATTTGCTATCTTCAAGAAACCCACTTTACCATTAAAGATAGATAGGATGGAAAAAGATATTCCAAGCAAATGGAATTGGAAAGCAAGAAAGTGTGATCATCTGAAAAAAAAAAGACTATTATTATTATTTGTTTTGTTTTGTTTTTCGAGGTAGGGTCTTGCTCTAGTCCAGGCTGACCTGGAATTCACTATGTAGTCTCAGGGTGGCCTTGAACTCATGGCAATCCTCCTACCTCTGCCTCCAGAGTGCTGGGATTTAAGGCATGTTCCACCACTCCTGGCTGAAAAAAAAGAACTTAAACCAAAAGTTGTCAGTAGAAACAAAAATGTAACATTTCATCAAGAAGATATTACAAGATATTACAATCCTAAACATATATATCCACCAAACACAGGTACATTACATTTTTTTTAATTTTTTTATTGTCCATAATGAGTTACAACATTTAGTGGGCAAACAATGAGTTGTTATCCCCAATTCCCCTCCCCATTCTGCTGGATAACCTCCTCCATGGGTCGTCTGGATCATTCCTTGTGACAGGGACCATGGATAGCTTTCTCTTCAGATCGTATAAATCTTTCGCCGTTTACATTGCATTTTATAGAGCAGAGTCTATTAGACATAAAGTCAGACTTAAATCACAATAATAACAGCAGGTGTATTAAATATCCCACTCTCACTAATAGACAGATAATCTAAACAGAAAATAAATGAACAAAGGAGATAAATGACACCATAGATAAAATGGACTTAACAGACATCTATAGAACATTCCATCCAAACTCTACAGATTATGAATTCTTCTTAGAGTTACATAGAACCTTCTCTAAAATAAGTCATATATTAGGATAAAAAAACAAGTCTCCACAAATTCAGGAAGAGGGAATAAGCCCTTGTATTATACCTGTCCACCATACAATTAAACTAGAAATTAACAACAAAAGGAGCCACAGAAAGTACATAAACTCCCTTTCTTAATAGGTTATTACCATTTCAATTGTGTGAATGGAATAGACTCCCCAGAAAAAGTCAAGCAAAAATCTCCCATACTAAATGTTTCATGCTCCACTTGTGTTTGCTTAGTTATCTTATTAAGAACACAGCAAATATTAATGTTCAGGCTGCCTTATTGGCTTCCAAAATATTTCACCAACTATTGCCACCATATCTCTTTTGTTTTTTTAATGTCATAACAGTGGATCCTATATTGTATTTTTATAGTTTAAATGGCTAAATCTAACACATGATTCAGTGACAGAAATATGAATGCTATTTAAGCAATTACAATCACAAGACAAACCACAATGAGAAAATTTTCAAAAATGTTATTTGCATATGAATATACATGCATACCTCCATACGTTAAATATTAGCACACATAAATGTGTATTTTCAAGGCATATTTTCTTTTTTTAATTATTTATTTGCCAACAGAGAGATACATTCAAAGAGAGAGAGAAAGAGAGAGGGGGAGAGGGAGAGAGAAGCATGGGTGTAAAAGGGCCTCCAGCCACTGCAAATGAACTCCAGATGTGATCATCACTTTTCGTGGGCACTGGGGAATCGAACCTGGGTCTTTAGGCATTAGAGGCAAGCACCTTAACCAGCCGAAGGAAGATTTTCTTAACAAAAGACTATTTTACTTTTTAAATTTATTTATTCTTAATAATTAGAAACACTGTATGAAAAAGTCTTGTGATGGTACCCCCTTTTCCCTTCTCCCTGCACCCAACCCAATGAGGGCCCTCCTCTGTGGGAATGCTGGAATGGTCCATGGGATGGGGTTATGAATCATACAAACAATAGCCAGTTTGTATGTGTGTGTGTGTTTGCACATGTGTTGTTGTTTTTGTTGTTGTTGTTGTTTTTGTTGAGTACAATGTCTCTGGATTTTCTTCCTTATCATGGCTCTTACAATCTTTCCATCCCCTCTTCCTCAAAGTTCACTGAGTCATGGTGGGTGAGGTTTTAATTTGCTGTACTATAAGTCTTAAAGGAAGATAACCAAAATGGCTAAAATTTACCTTGTAGAATTGTTTCAAAATTATTGTATTTATAAAACTTAATCTCTCCCCAGGTTTGTTGTCAATAAAATATAAAAAAGAATATTCAGCCAGTCATGTGGCCAAGAGAGTAGATTTATCCTCTCTCCATTAATACCATATAAGATATCTTCATATGATATAGCAAAGTGAAAACTTTTCAAGGATACAGTCTTATATAATAGCAGGGAAATCCTCAGATCCAAGAAAAAAAATCTTTGAGTGAAAACCTGCAGCTCTGGCCATAACTGTGAGATGTCACACAGGCAATTGAGTGCTCTGAGAATATGTTTCAAGTCCACAAGCTTGAAAAAGAGGCTTTACTGCTCACTCAGGGTTGGCAGTTATGATCGCAGACCTCACTGAATTTGAAAGGAGGAAGTTAGGCATGCTATATATTGGCCTTTTAAAAGTGAAGATGTGGGTATGGAAATCTACCAAGTGTGCTAGATTGAAATAAATAAAACAAATGAAAAATAAAATTTCTACTAGTGATCTGATATAACCTGAATATATATACATATATATATATGCCAATCCTAGAGCTCTTTTAGGTAGGTGTAGGGAGCACAATAATGAAAAAAATTAACCACTAAACAAACTATACAAAAATTCTTTGTATGTAGTTTGTTTGCATGTGCTTATAGGTGTATGTGAGCAAGTAGGAAAATCTGTGTGCATGCACATGCTGAGGTTATAGGTTTCTTCCTCAGTTACCCTCCACCATATTTTGTGAGATAGCATCTTGCATGGACCTAGAGCTCCAGGATTCAGCTGAATGAGCTAGCCAGCAAGCTCTATATATCCAAATGTCTCTGGATCCTCCCCCCCACACCTAGGGATTACAGGTACACACCATCTTGTCCATGGATGCTGGAAACCCAAGCTTGGTCCTCATTCTTGAATGACAAGCATTCATTAAATCATGTCTCCAGCCCCACATCCATGCTTCTTTTAAAATATCTTTATTCTGAATAAGTTTATACATTGTATGAGCAAATCTTGGGACGGTGTCCCTGTTTCCCTCCTCTCTGTCCTCTACCCCTACTGGGGTATTTCCTTGGTGGGCATTCTGGATCTGTCCATAGGTTAGGGGGTTATGAACTGTACCAGATGCAGCCAGTTTTTCATTCTTTTTTTTTCTTTCCCCCTTGTGTATTGTTGCTGGGGGGGCAATGTCTCTGGGTATTCTCTCCCACCATGGCTCTTACATTCTGTCTGTCCCCTCTTCTGCTCACTTCCCTTAGTCACAGTGGGTGAGTTTTGAGAATACTTTGTTGTTGAGGTCTTAAGTATCTCTGGACATTTGCCCCAGGTTGTTTTGGGTATTGTTGGTGTCTGTCTCCATTGACCTTTCATGGGTTTTCAGACTTGCTGTGATGATTGGTCTCCTGTTTGTCTTGTTTGTCACTTTCTCATTGGTTTCATTTGGGATCTATGTGAAGACTAGGTGTGGTATGTCTCCTGCCAGGATGTCAGCCATCATCCAATGTCTTTTTGGTGGAACTGGGATGTCCCTGGCTCTTTCTTTGCCTTCTGAAAAACACAGACAGAATCTCAATCAGAGTGTGAAATGTCTTAGAATTTATACGGTCTGAAATAGGTTCACTGAATGCTACACTGGCTAAACTCTGTTTTTTTTTTTTCTTTTAAGCAATCTTTTATCTGCTGCTGAACTTGCCCATTTAATATCAAAAATGAATAAGGGAAGAAAAAGGGAAGGGTGGGGGAACTTACACACAAATCTACCAAATCAGGAAGGATAACTTAAAATCCTTATTTTCATGTACTAAGCTCTCGAGGAAGCCATGGACACCATCAGGTAAGAGATGCCCTGAATAGGCAGGAGGTAGTTAAACCCTAAGACAAATTTCTCTGGCTTTTAACTCCTGACCCCAATCATTGGTTATAACCCAAACTCAGCTGTTGATGGAAGAGACCCATGAGGTCTCCCAAAATAAGACAGGCCTATGTCAAAGGTCTTGAATATCTGCCCCAGGCAAAGGTAAGTCACTATTGCTGAAGATACCACAAACTGTCATCATACAACACTGAGAGACCCTGCTTAATCAAGAATGACTTCCATCCCCCAGATGATAGCATGTGCAGTGTTAGAAAGTGTTATATGAGCTGCCAGGGAAAATTGACCAAAGATATTCTGAGAAAACAGAGGTCATTGATACACAATATTGAATGATGCTAAGAGAATGATGAAGACTGGCAGAGATCAGTTACACAAAGATGTGTTCACCCATGCAATAGTGGCACTAAACCCAGATGAGATATCAACAGCATGTTAGTTGGCTAAGATATCTCCTCAGAGGCAGGTAAACCTTAACTAGAACTGGGATCCATGGAAATCCCATATGACAACCAAAAATCTGGGCTCCAAGGGGAAACCTCCACTAACCAGAGATTGACAGAGAGGCTATATGCATTAGAATCTCAACAATTTAACAAAGCTTTGTCTCATTTAACCTATAGTGATCTCACTCTCCCTTAGAGATTCTGTCTGTATATTTCAGAATCCAGCCAGAACCATGGACAACCCAATCACACCAATGAGGCTGGAGATAGTACCTGTCACCCAGGCAGGAGATGAACCACCCCTAACTTATGATATACAGCCCAAATGAAACCTTCAAGGAAATGAAGAGATGAGCATAAGACCTACCTCCAAAGCAAAGTAGATAGTCTGTGAAAGGATAATGGAAATAGACACTGAGAATACCCAGCACAATCCAAAGCAGAAATTCATAGATTCTTGAGACCTCAACAGAAAAGCAGACCTAAAACTAGCCCACCATGACTCAGAGATCTGAGCAGAAGAGCAGGAAGAAAGACATGGTAGGGGAGAGAAAAAATGGCTACCTTTTATACAATCAATAACCCCCTATCTCATGTCCACATAGGAAGACCCCCAGCAGCGTTGGAACAGGGAGGAGGGAAATGAGGTTACCACCATAAGACTTGTTCATATAATTTATCTAATAATTGACATTAAATATTAAATGAAATAGAAAAATGGGTAAGGAATAACCAGAAATGTCAAATGCTTTCTTCCATCCAACTATTTCTATATCTTCTGCAGATTATCATGACTCATGCTACATTGCTTTTGATAGAGATTGAAAGAATATCTTGTCCTGGTGAATTTCTATATACATTTTGCTGAGAGTTTCTGAGTGGCTTGTAAAGGGGAATCATGTTAGACATTGCAGGCCCAGTTGAAATTGGTATTATTTTACAGTTTCAATAATTAATTGTACATAAGTGTCTTTAGCCATTGAACAATCTCCTCAGCCCCACAAAAATGCACTGTAATCTAGAATTCACTGGAATTCAGTATTGCATAGAGTTCACTAGTGATGTCATAACAATCACACCCTTTCTTTGGTACTTAATCATATTATTAGCCTTATGTTTAGGATGACATCAACTTCTTCTTGAGCTGAGAAATAGGCAGACTTGGCCGGGTCGCTTCTTTTTTGCCTCTCCTCTATGATAGTTGCTACCCAAAGAAGACAAAATGAATGTGAGCTATCTACCATCAACTGGTACATCCATTTCTATTGCGCATTTATGAAATGACAAGCAGTTCTATGACACCTAGAACCAATGATACTTAGACTCTGACTACAATTAAATTCCCTTGTCCTATAAGAGAAAGCTGTTATGAGAATACCTGTGATTTTCCAGTGTATATAGTCAGCTGCCAGGTTGAACCTCCAAATCAGGCACATATTATTTAAAGCTTAAAGACAAATGCAGAGCCAGAAATGCCACCAATCAGCATCTCTAAAAAGTAAGCAAGTATTTTCAGACTACAAAACACTGCAGGGGACACCAGGCTTGAGCTCAGACCATTCTTTTCATAACTCTAGCTATAAATCCAGATATTTACAAGAAACACCTTAGGGCCTGAGCCTAGGATCTGGCCACGCCAAGGTGACATCTCCTCCAGCCAGGAGGCTGGAGACAAAATACAAGCTTTAACACAACTGCTGAATATATAGAGGGGCATCCATTCAAAATACTAAACCTAGGATTGTGTCAATTACAGCCCTAATTGTTACCAGCTCTTTAAATATCTCAGCATTCTCCTTTATGACTGCATTTTCCTGAGGGGAGGCCATAGGTTTATTTATGGGAAAGATGGTCAATAATCAACATAGAAAGTTGTCATATTTTGGTTCCCTTCCTCCTACATACTAGGTGTTTCTATAAGACACTGTTTTTTCTGGTCTAGAATCTGGATACCATCCAGAAACTGAGAAAAGATAATTAATTTTTATTGTAGCAGCTGCCCTCCAATCCAGATCATAATTTATTATTTTGATTATACAGATTGGACAATAACTTTCTTGGCTGTCCTTGTGGCATTTTTATTTTGGCAACCTTCCTCATATCTCTGTGCATCTGTCTCCACTGGCTGCTAATTTGACCCAGTTGTGCATCATCACTTGGGCTCCTATGAAGGGACCTCAGCATCCTTTCAGCACCAATATTTGGATTCAATGTGTATTACAGTAACCCTTTTTGTAGGCCACATACCACAAAAGAGATTCTCCATCCATTTTCTTAAAATTCCCAGGTATCTATCTAAATAAATTGTACTTCTTTTAAATGTTTCTACTGAAAACTTTCATATAAAGGACACACAGTATATCCTAATCAAAATCCCTTCTAACTGTCCATGTTTGTAATCCCTCTTTGTTTACAAATTCTTATTAAAAAATAAGCAATGACTCTTTTATTCAGATGTCTTGGCTTTTTTTCTGCTCTTATTCTTTCCTTCTGTTTGCTGGGACAAAACATCTGGTGGGAGGAAAATTTTTTTGTTTGTTTGTTTTGTTTTGTTTTGGCTTATAATATCAAGGAAAAGCTCTATGAAACCAGGGAATAAGATTATATGAGCAGAGGCAGGACATCAACTCTGCCACAGAAGGTAGTAAACAACAGCAAGAGAGTAAGCCATGCATCAGCGATGCTTGCTGGTTCTAACACCACTAAGCCCACTTCAAACAACACCCCCTCAGCAAGACTGATTCCCAATTCCCAAATTACCACCAGCTAGGAACCAAGCAAACAAAATAAATGAGTTTATGGGAGACCTCTGATTCAATCCATCACATTCTTTTCCTGTACGAATGAAATTACACCATCCATGTTGTACAATGTAGTCCAATCTCACAGGTTCCCATAGGTACTATCAATACTTACAGTGTTCAAACATCCAAATAGTCCAAGGTCTCCAAACCTTGATAAACTGCAAAACCAAAAACAGGTGACACAGAGTAAGAGAAAGTTTTAACCAGGGCAAGATCTAAAGCACACAGGGAAAGCATCAAATCCTGTAGATCCACGTCTGATATCTGTAACCAGTAATGAAGTCTCTAGGGTTCCAATCCCACACCTCCAATTATATTGCTTATAGCCAGGGGAACAATCTATCCTGAACCAACAGTTCTCCTTCACAACTGTCCTACAATTCTGGTATCTTCCAAAAGTCCTAGGATTACCAATGATAACCAGTGATGGTTCATTCTCATGACTCCAAAGTCCTCCAGGTAGACTCCAACAACTCTGCCTCACATTGCAGAGATCAACTCCAACAAAACTGTAATACCCATACAATGACTCTTTCCATCCTGAATTTGTTATATTCCCATGCTACCCAATGAGCTGCCGTTTTTTAATACAGGGGGAATAAAGCCAACTTTGAAGAGCAGGGCACTCCTTCAACACCCAGGACACAGTTCTTTCTGTATTTATGGCTTTCAAAATGTGGTCATAATGGTTTATCAAACTGTACTTACAGGCCTGCAAGAATATCTTAGGACAAGCTTTGAAATACTTCCAAATTCCTTTTTCAAATCGGTTCAAACAGACCAACAGCCCCAAAAGTCAGATTTCTAGAAGAAAGACCTCACTCCACTGGTATATATTTTCTCAATTCTGGGAAAACACACCTGACTAAAAGCAGCTCATGGGAGGAAAATATTTATTTTGGCTTACAGCAAAGGCAAGCTTTATAAGAGCAGGAAAAGGGTGGGATGAACAGGGTCTGGATATTTCCTGTGCCAAAGCAGGTGGACCACAGTAACAGGAGATTGAGCCAATCAGCACTGGCAAACTGGAGTTAATTAAATGTCTATTTGCTTCAGTGCTACACCACCTTCAGCAACGCTTCACCTCCCTAATTCCTAACACTTGGGGACCAAGCATTCAAAACACATGAGTTTATGGGGGACATCTGATTCAACCAGCCATAACCCTCATATCATACAGATCTTATGAAGGTAGTGTCAGCAACTGTGTGGTAATGAATGCCAAGGTCACAGTCTTCCTGTTACCACTTTCACATGGTTCCCTAGCCTTGAAGGGTGTGATAAAGATGTCTCTCAGTGGGAAACATACCACTATTACTTCATATCAAGTCTTTGATAAGTTTTGATTATCCCCAGTTATCACCACCTTTTGAAAAGAGGAAGCTTCTCTAACCAAAAGTGAGTGTAGCATTAATATGTGGGCATAAACATAAATATATATAAGTAATGTAATGGGCTTAATATATAATTTGCTCATATAACAGTAGGAGATACTTGCCAAGGCTTATGACCTCTACAGCCATAAGATTTTGATAAGGTTTCATACCAGGTCCTCATGTGAAACAGGCCTCAGATTCAGTTGGATTGTAGTTGGTTACCATCCTAACACACATGCTCTAGCTAGATAGTGGCTTTTCTGATTATTATGGTATATCTACTCATGGTTTTCATGTACCTTACAACTTTCAATACTGCCTTCATCAGGTAAAATGATAACTGTTGTTTTTACTTCATATGCAGGAGCTCATTGCTTTTCAAATAATGTCAGTTTATCAATTATTGTCCCCTATTTGTTATTAGCTATGTATCAAAAGAGATTAAATATCAAGGAAATCATATGTCCTCTATCTCCTACACTTCTGCTTTCAACCTTGTCCATAGAAACTTCACTCAATAGACAAAGCTCAACATGGTTCTGTTAACTTGTGACCTGACTTGAATGTTTATTCATGTGCTAGCAATTAAGTTAGTCAAGAAGCTCTGTAAGGTCAAGGTCTCTTTGCTGTCTTTTTAGAATGTATAGCAAATTTAAGCCTCAGGGAAGAAACATTGTAAGAGCCATCCATGCTGTCTATGATGGTGGGGGAGAATATCCAGAGTCATTCATTACCCCTCAATACACACACAAACACCCCCCCACATACACATTAAAAAAAAACTGGCTACCTCCCATACAATTCATAACCCCTATCTCCCATAAATCATAACCCCTACCTCCCATACAATTCATAACTCCTACCTGATGGCCTGATCCAGTAAATCAACTTAGGATGGGGGCAGGGAGGTGGAAAATTAGGGTATCATCACAAGATTTACTCATACAATGTATCTAATTATTGACAATCAATATGTTTTAAAAAATTGAGCCTCATGTGTAAACATAGCAAATTATTCATTCCCTCCCAAGCCTCAGTCCATGTTTTCTAACCAAATTCCTAATTGCCACAAAATAGTTACACAAGATTTTAGAGTCTAACATTCTACACAGCTTAACAAGAACTAGATATTGGTTTCCCTAGTTTCAAGTTGCAAAGATGAAAGTTTTCTTTATACATGGCTGTTGTGGTCCTTAGATTTTTACTCTCTTTTTTTTATTCTTGAACAAATACCTTCTCCATTGTTTGACTCAACTCAGTAAGATTTGTGATTTAAGAGAAATTACATATACTTATCCCAAAAGTACCAAATGCAGTAGACATTATATCCACTAGTATCTTCCCATGAACCAATGACCATAAACCAGTTTATTTCTTGTCAAAATATTTGTAAGCACACTGATCCACGAATAAGCTATTGTTTCTCCACCTATGTACACTAGAGAAATTTAATTACTAGTTTTAGAAATCATATTATTCTCTGAACAACAGTAACCCAATTCTGAAATCCAATTTTGATGTTTTCTTTCATACTATTTTTCTGTAATAGATTTAAAACTAAGATGAGAAAGGGGCCTTTAAATTGGTAAGTGCATACACACATTTTCTGTCGGATTACATTCAGAAACAAACTGGATGAGGTATGGAAAGAAACCCTATTGACAAGAGATAAGTTAAATAAATACACTTGCAACTGAGACTGAGAGAGCCCCTCAGAGTTCACAAATATTGAAACAAACATCTTGGTTTATCCTGCTGCAAACACAAGCAGGTGCTGTGCATCACCCATAGGGACACTCTTCAGGATACTCATGCAACACCAGGCACTCAATGATGTTGCCCCATTTTGTGCAAGCAGTAAATTATCTGAAATAAAATAGCATTCATAATGAGAACAAAGAGAAACTAGTAACTCAATTGGTGTCATTCCAAAAATATCACTGGAAAAACAGTCTAAATGATTTTATTTAAGTTTAAAATTATTTATTTTGAAAAATTAATAGAATTTATCAACAAAATAATATTTAGGAATTAAAATATAGATATTGGAATTAAAAACAAAGTCAGTAGTATATACAGCTATAAACCAAATTTATAATCTGGAAAACACTTGGATAAATCAAATCAGTAAAAATTGAGAAACTAAAATATTTTTAGCTATAAGATAAAATAATATAGGGGTGGAGGGATAGCTCAGCAGTTAAGGCACTTGCCCGAAAAGCCTAATGACCCAGGTTCAATTCCCAGAAACCAAAGAAAAACCAGGTCCACCAAATAGCGCATGCTTCTGGAATTTGTTTGCAGCAGCTAGAGGACCTGGCAGGCACATTGCCCCCAACCACCTCTTTCTTTCCATGCAGATAAAATAGGTAAAATGGTTTCAAAAGATGACAATCATTTTTTTATTTTAATAAAATTAAAACATGAAATCATATAAACTACTAAGTAATGTATTAAAATATTTTTTAAAAAGGCAAAGAGAAAATATTACAAGATATCAGTCAAAAGGCATGATAGTAAGAAATTATATTGATAACTAACCCTGTTGTATGCAATTGTAGAGCATATCAAAAATGAAACCTCCTCAAGAAACTGATGATGTGATATTAAAAAAAAGACAAAGTTAAAAAGTGAGTTATTATGTGGAAGCTGTCAAAATATGATGATACTCTCATACTCATGCACTATATTATGGTTCACAGAGACTTAAATAAACATGAATGAGAAAAGAGACTCAATGTACAAAATTAGAATAGATATGTACATAGCAACATTTACAAAAATTGGAAATTTATGGCGAGATAAGAGTTCTTACTCTATGAGGAAAATTGTAATAACTTTGAGAACTTTTAAAATGCTGACATAAATAATGAACAGCAATGTCAGGTAAAAGAGTTATATTTGCTAGAGAAGTTTATGAAATATTAATGTTATATGTTTGTTGAATCAAACACTCACATTTAAAATTTTAAATATATTCTTAGAGAGTAGAAAGAATAATAAATATCTAAATCAGTAGAAAGGCCAACAGTAAACCTACATACAGATATGCAATTCAATACCTTGAAAGATAAGGAAGTCAGACTGAAGCAAATAAAACGGAATAGATTCCATGGGGAAACAGGGACATGAATGAAAGCAAATAAGAAAGGTATTGGGCTGGAGAGATGGTTCAGCTGTTAAGGCTCTTATCTTCAGTGCCTAAGGCCCCGGGTTCAATTCCCCAGGACCCACATAAGCCAGACCCACAAGGTGGTAGCCCTGATGATTCTCTCTCTCTCTCTCTCTCTCTCTCTCTCTCTCTCTCTCTCTGCTTGAAAATGAACAAATAAAATATTTTTTAAAATGTTTTTAGAAAAGAAAGGTATTAATATTCATAATTTTTGTAGCTTGTCTACATTTTCTATTCTGAACTCAGAAAAAAAGAAACTCAGAAATGTTACTGCAAGAGCCCGGCATGGGAGAGTACGCCTTTAATTCTGGCACCTGGGAGGCAGAGATAGGATTGCCATGAGTTCAAGACCATCCTGAGACTACACAGTCAATTCCAGGTCAGCCTGGGCTAGAGTGAGACCCTACCTCAAAAAACCAAAATAAAATGTAAAAAAAGTTACTGCAAAATAAAGAAATAAATAAGGTTATATGGCAAAAAAAGATCAAACTATTAATAATTGTGAAAGAAGAAATTCGACAAGATTTCCCTGGGTGTTCTGCATCGATTGTATGAAAATGCATATAAATTGCGTATGATTTTCTGGTACTTAGTGGATGCATCCAAGTACTTGTACCAAGAGTTGGAGGACAAAATCCACTCTGAAGCCAGTAAAAACTATTTCAAGGTACAATCAACAACAAACATGAAGCATTGTAGAGGGAGGAGTCCACTTGCTTTACATCTGTCAAGTTTTGGTTTGTGCCTAAAACCATTCACAACTTCCAGTCTCATAAATTGTGAGAAAACAGACATTTCATTAACCTCAGGATATTGTATAAGACATAAAACAAGACTGCATTGTTATGAAGCAAGTGTTGACTAGATAACCTGTGCTTATCAAAATGTGCAATATAGAATGAATATGTTGAATTCTTAAGACTCTGCAAAGACCACAGTGGTACATTTTTATTGTTGAATATCTTGTTCAGTAGAAATATTTAAAATTTTGTTAGAATAAAAATAAGCAAAATAAAAATATCAATTTAAAAATTTTATCTCACTTAGAGTCATCTAAGTGTTAAAGTTATATATTAAATTGTTTAACCAAATGTAAATGAAATTTTTGTAATGTATAGTTTTTATATTTTTACATTATATATTTTACCTTTTTCTTTTGAGAATGAAATAAAACTATTTTTGCATCATATTGTTGTTTTGCATACATTTTATATGCACTCATACAAGTCATTACAAGTTTCTAAATTTGTAACAGGGAAAGTAATGTTGCAACTCAGAATATTGAAAGAATGCAAACTTGGGTAGGAGTGTTGTATTTATAAGAGGGAGCACATAAATTTTAAAATAACTTGCAGACTCAAAACGAAAAAAATCTAATCAAAATGAAATTAGAACTAAAGAAATACTTCTTAGCTTATAGCTTAAGAAATCTTTCTCCAGAAGGTAAAAATTAGTATTTTTGCCTGACTTGTTCAAATGATTTGTAAAGAAAAGAGAAGTTAGAATGTCATTTATATTCCATGTTAAGATATATGCATAAAAATCTCTTTTGGAGAGTCTCAGCCTCTATTATTTACTGAAGAATGAATGATGTGTCTTCTCCCATGGAGCTGAAGAGATCAGCAGGGATATAATACCCTCAGAGAGAAAACCTTTTCTTCCTATAGACGTTGGTAGAGATTTCTTTTTTATCAGTAATTCATAATTCAAAGGAATATTTTTGTCACCTAATATTTTGAGTGATATCTTTATAGTGACTGCCCTCTACCTATGCTTAGTAATAAATACAGTTTTAAAATTTTCTCTAGTTAATCACATAATATATAAAACTAAGAATGGATATCTTTTTTATTTGTATTTTTACTTGAGGAAGATGAAATGATCAAACACTTTCTATGGGTTCAGTTTTTTTTTCTTTCCCAGTGCATAGGAAGAAAGATGTATACACCAACTTCTGTTATACAAAGAAACCTAGGAGTCTTCTCTACTAGGACTATGAAGTGTATGTTTAACCTTTGGTTTGCATATCATTTAAATGCTATATGAAGTCATTGGGATAATTAATTGAGCAACACAAAATATGATTATACCATGATTCATTTCTTTGTAAAACTGTAGAATTGACATTTATATAATAATTTCAAGTAATTTGCTGAGTGAAAGAAAACAACATAATAATAAACCACGGTGTTATTAGAACATTTTCTAGAAGCCTAGGGGTAGATGTAACTTAAAAGTTTTAAATTTTATATGATTGCCAAGCCAAGAGCTAAGTCAGATCAAGTATTCTCTCAGAAATGGTACAGTAACAAAGCTCAGTGAATTACATACGAGCAACAGAGATGAAGTGAAGTATTATTTTGTTGACAGACAAATACAGAATCACAGCTTTACCTTGTGCAAAATTAAGAAGACAACCGAATAACTTAGAACATAATTTTGTTCATTTGAGCTAAAAACAATGCCAAAAATTACTTTTGATGATTTTCTAGGTACATCAGAAGACAAAATGATCAAATCAGATTACAGAAATTTGACAAGAACAGAGAGCAGCTGAGTATATTAAATAGCAAGTCTTTGTGTTTTTGAAGAAGCTCTCCAAAATTCCCTTCCATCTACCCTCATTCTATAGACTTGTGGGCAGTGATTGTATTAGGTGGCCTTCCATGGAGTGCTTGACAATAAAGAGTTATGGCCTATTGGGCAGCTTGTCAGCTGCATAACATAACACTTCTTATTCTTCTGAAAGCAACACTTATTTCCCGATAGGGACGTGGCATCAGTAACTGAACCTCATTTTTTGGAATCAAATAGAATGTTATTAGATAAGATCTGTGTTTCATATGTGCACTCTGAGATATCGGACATTTTTTGTTGCATCACCTAAGCTTTCTACTTTTTAATTGCACAGTGCTTCTTACTTCTAATCTTATAGATGCTAAATTTGGCTCATTTTTTTTAAAAACATTATCCCAGTAGAATGCAATTGAATTACTGTGATCTGCAACAAGGGTGGAGGAGGATTATGGCAGGATGCCAGGACTCAAGAGAAGGAGGTGTGAATGTGAACTCTGGATGTTTTCCATTTTAGCTTTGCTCTCTTACTGACAACATCAGGGAGATGAAGGAAGCAAGGGGAAGCAGCTGTGCAAACGAGGAAACAAGACCTGAGAGCAGGAAGGGATAAACAGCTTCAGTTTTTAACTAAGTAGTTTAGAGAGGCAGAGTCATTCACAGCCAGCTATTAATTGATTTGAAAACTATTTGAACTTTAAAAAGGCTAGAGGGTCAGGAAAGAATACTCAAAAAATAATATTGGAGATACTTCAAGAAATGCAGTGGTAGCATAATTGCACTTTTTAAAACATAAAAAGTTTTCTCTCTGTGCAGGAAGCTGTTATTGATACTTTCTTTTTTTAAATTTTCAGTTCCTATAGGAACTGTATGCAAAAGGGCAAATCTCATTCCCAAGCAAGTTCAGTAATTTGAAACATAATGACTATATTCATGGCATATGTTCTTCCTTATTTGGACTTTTGAATTATTCTCAGACATTCTTCAAAAAAATAAAAAGTCTGAATGATGTTACTATGTCTCCATGAATCCTGGGGATCTCCATTTTTACCTTAGCCCAGCTCACCTTCCTTCTCTTTCATCATCCCCCTAAAACACAGAAGTCCACTGTGTTACTTGGTTCAGCTGTGTCTTCCTTCTTAGATTCAGGCAAATTTATTGTCTCAGGATGACATAAAGGTGCACTGTCACTCACACTTTGATGTCTTTTCTCTCTCCCTCTATCCTCAGCTCAGTATTAGTTCTGTCTATGATCAATCAGCTTCTCTGCTTGTCTCTCTCTAAAGGCACTTGACAATGTCATGACTCTGATGCACCCAAAAAATCTGACTTTATTTTTTTTAACCGTGAAGAAACACCTTTATTGAGATAAAATGCCCACACCATACAATCTACTCATTTACAATATACAACTCAGTAGCTCTTAGTACATTTGCATACATGTAGTCATCGCTCTTTCTCACCTTCAAGAGAAACCCCACACTCCTTAGTGTTGGGTCCCTCTAGGCCTTCTCTGAGCAGCCAGTAATCTATGTTCCTCTACATTTAAATGAAATTGTGCATCATAGGACCATTCCTTTCTCACTTCTACTTGGCATAAAGAAATTGCTATTTCTGCCTGGCATGGTGACACACGCCTTTAATCCCAGCACTCTGGAGGATCACTGTGAGTTCAAGGCCACCCTGAGACTACATAGTGAATTCCAGGTCAGCCTGGGCTAGAGAGAGACCGTACCTCAAAAAAAAAAAAAAAAGAGAAAGAAGGCAGGCAGGCAGGAAGTGAGGGAGGGAAGGAAGGAAGTGGTTGTTTCTTTACTGCTGGTTTGGGTGGGTAGATGACATTTTGTTTATCATCCATTTGTGATGGTCATTTGGGCTAGTGACAGTAGTGCGGCTCAGTGGATAATGCTGAGTGTGGATTCCCAGACCCAGTATTTGTGTGTGTAAATGAGTGCGGTGAATGTCAGAGGGTGTGTGGAAATTCTCCCGTCTCTGTTGTCTCCCTCCACCTTGACATCAGTAAAAATCTGACTTTATGCTGGCATCATCATAGCTCCATGTGCCAATGGGGACAATAACAACAAGAATTCTTTCCTCTAACTCCCTGGCAAAGAAAGCCTAAGTGGTTCCTGCATCTTAAAATCCACTTTCTGGTCCACTGTGCCATGAGACTCTGACCCCATCTTCTGTTTTCAACACCTCCTACTGCATCTTCATATTCATTCATTGAATTATGCATTCATTTATTTATTCATTATTTATCTGTTTAGGTTTGTCAAGGTAAGGCCTTGCTGTAGCCCAGGCTGGTCTGGAATTCACTATGTATTGTAAAGGTGGCCTCAAACACATTGCAATCCTTCTACCTCTGCTTCATGAGTACTGGGTTTAAAGACATGCATCACCTTGTCCAGCTTTCTTTTTTTATTTTTGAGGTAGGGTCTCACTCTAGCACAGTCTGATCTGGATCTAATTTTATAGTCCCTGTCTGGCCTCAAACTTACAGCTACCCTCTTACCTCTGCTTTCCTAGTGCTGGGATTAAAGGTATGTGACACCATGCCCATATGTATTGACATATACAACATCTTCATTTTTACTAGAATTGCTTTTTCACAGAATCAAGTTATCAAATTATTACTTTCATGAGCTTCTCAAACACTAACTGTTCAGTTATTTACTACTTTGCATGTGCACCTCATTGGACATTGTATGCTGCCCATATTTGTACTCAAACTAAACATTTTTCTCATAAACTCAACTATTTCTTTTTATTCCTTTTTTATTTTTTTTTCTTTTTTGGCATATATATGCATATTATACAACAGCATTGTGTGCACAGATTTTAGGCAGTTTGTAAATGTTAGGTATCTCCTTTGAACATTTCCCATCAAACTTATTGCAGTAGAGTCTATCTCTTTAATAAGAGCTCATCAAATTAGTGAATCTGGTTATATCTTTACCCCTGGAGAGCTGGTATAGCAGGCAGGCTGCCATGTCCATGTGGCATGTCCATGGATTCTTGAGGTTCAAACTCCAGCCCTCAACTTTAAATGGCAAGCTCTTTGTTCACTGAGCCATTTCCCAGGCCCAGATGACATGGCCTTTTTAAAAGTTTTTTTCTTCTTCTTCATAATAAATAATATCCTTTGTAACACAAGTGCTATGTTTCTCTGGGAAGCAGCAAACATGTTCTTGTTTAGTTTTCATGCTATTTCTTTGGCTCTTTCTTCATGCCCATACCTTTCTCCCATTCACAAAATGAGTCTGTCTTCAGTTCAATTGCTCACCTATCATTATCTTTACAATATAATCTGAGCTTCTGGTTTTGAACATTGTTTATTATAAATGATGTATATAAAACCAAAATCTAAATGCTGATTCCAGAACATGAGCCTTTATTTCTGGCTTATGTATTCTAGCACATACATGATACCTTACTTAAGAAAGAAACAAATACTTTCTCATCTCATCTCCTTCATTCTGTCAACCTTGATTTACTCTTCATTTTTCCTCTTCTCCTCAAAACTAATGTGTGTAACTTATCTGTGGGCCTTGTTTTCAAAAAAATCCTGGATATGGCAATTCTTCATCTGTCTCATTACTACTCATACACATTCTGTCATTTCCTTTGGCTTGGAACCTGCAAATGCCTTCTAATTTTTCTTTATGATTTCATGCCAGTCATACACACTCTTGCAGATGAACCTCAGCATGCTGCTCAATTCATCAAACAAATCAAGTCTTTCCTCTTCAGTAAATGTTCCAAAAACTCTCTGTTGCACCTTAAGTAAAATATTAAAACTAGAATACAGCCCGTAAGCCCTTCAATTGTATCTTCCTGCTTTTCATTTTTCTTCCACTGAAATCTCTCCTTCACACCATGGATCCACATTGATGTTGCAATTACCCACACTCTCCACACAAACCTCACACTTTGGACATTTTTGCTGAACACATTAAATAAAACTTGTTTGTAACTGTTGCATGAAAATAAATTTGGTGGTACTTATCTTTCTGTGCCTATTTTATTTCACTGAATACTTAAGCACTGGTATTACCTCATTTGATATTATATTAAATAGAGAAGGAATAGGAGAAGACAGAAAACACAACTATATATGTAAGCACAGTGAATTTATTTTTAGCAAAATAAGACAGAAACAGTCATGGCAATTGCATCTTCATTTCTGTAACTGGTCACATGACTGAAGCTACCATTTATGTTATTTTCTACTATTCATGCATTGTTCCTTCTGCTCAAAGAAAGTGCTTAAGCACATCACTATACTAGGTCAACACCCTTTTATTCCTGAAGGGTCTTTGTCATTGATTATCCTGCCTGGATTGGGTATCTGTGCTTTCTGATTATCCTTAAACAAAGACAACGGTAATGCCATAAATGTTCTCATCCAGTAAAAACATGTTCTTTCTTTCCTCAACTGTAACGTTCTACCCACTGTAGATATTTTCCTTCCACATTCCCCTTCCAGTTGTCCTAGAAAGGACTAGAGTGTGCTTGTTACACACTTCTGGATAATGGCTTCATAGGACACATCATGCTTAGACACAGACAGCAGTGAAGGGAGCAATGCAGCTGAAATGGTACCTATTTGAATGAACCTGGACTGTTTCATGCACACAGATCCTGCCTACCTTTTCACAGTCGACCAGTTACACAAATTTCTCTGCTACTGTCTGATACTGTGTAAGTGTGAATCAGACAGCGGCTTGGCTGGTTTAGTTTTACGATATTCGTCACCCTCTTCCCCAGTGTCTGTTCCTGTGGACTTGAGGCATTTTATCTTTCTAAGAATTCACTTTAGATCTATGCTGAGCTGCAAATACATGCAATATGGTAAACCCACTGTTCAACTGTTTAGTATCTCCAACAGATCAAAATCTTTCCTGATTTTCATTAATTCCCATCTCAATCTCTAAGTGGTAAACCAATGAGTCTTTGATAGTCTTGTACAATTATTGGATGTGTAACTCCTTCTTCCTTAAGCACATTATAACCATCATGCATTCAACGCTGGACCTTTTGTACAATCTGATATAGAAATTTTTTACAGCTATGTGGGTTAAGCTCTGATCTACATAAGCACACATTAATCCTGGTGTATAAAATATTTCTGTAAAATAAATGTAGTTTTCATTGTTTAGCTGTAGAAGATGGCTTTTTAATAGGGAAGAAAATATTCCAACTCAAAGTTATGACATATGTGACTTTATCCAAGATGAATAATCCACAGTATAAAATGTGGGTTTTTTTTAAGCTGTAATGCATCATAAATACTTAAGAAGTAGTTTATGGACTTCTACAATCTCTGAGGCCAGTCACTCAACTTAGATCAGTTGATACTATTAGCTTATTTTATACAAGACAAATGTAAGAATTGATTTTGTCTTTGATTATGTTGATGATAGCTGGTGTTTGGAAAGAGACTCAGATACTTTGTGGAAGAAACCCAGTTTTGCATGAATAAGTATCACAGTCTAGGGAAATCAGGAGGGAGAAAGCTACATTGTTTGATTAAGGAACAATCCTGCATATTAAGCATTGGATTAGGGAATTTCAGTTTGCTAATTACAAATAATCAAGTCACAGAATCCCTTGTCCCAAAAACTGCCAGACATGTTTTGTTCATTTTCATGAAAGTTGTGTTCAGATATGCAAAACACCAAAGGAACATGCTTCCTCTCATTTAAAGCAAATATTTCATGAATTATTCTTTTCATACAAAAGAAATGGCTGTAGTGTGATAATAGAACTTGAAGAGAGAATAGCTTTCAATGGAACCTGATAAGAAGATATTAGAGGTATATTAAACTTCCTATAGTTCAAAGATTTTAATTGTTTATCAAGAAACATTATGAATTTTGCACATCAAACAGAATTAACATATGATATTTTACTAAAGAAGATAATGCTGGGTAAAAATAATTTTCAAAGAGTAAACATGCCAGAGAGATAATATGTGATGGAAGATTTATATTTTTATAAATAACCAGAGTCCATGTGGACAAAAAATTCTGGCTCATCATCCAATGACAAACTTAATGAATGGAATTTTTTACTCAGTACAATTCAATGGTTTTTCAATTAACTTAATTTAGATTTAGATTAGGAAAAATATTTTTGTCAGTAACTAAGATTGCAATATCTGGAGCCATTCACTAAAGGACAGGAGTCTTGAATTAAAATTATAGATGTATATAATTAGAAATGTGAAGATCGGCAAGGCATAATGACAGGAAAATGGAGTGTTGCGTGCCGGGTGCATAATGATCATTTATTTTCCCTAATCAAAAGAGTCATTTGAAGGATATGCTATCTGTTCTTCAGCTCCGAAGATCAGAGAGGAGTACTCCCTCCCCTGTTAGTCTTTTTTCTCTCCCTGTTTCTTTTCTTTCCTTCATTTTTTTCTTCATCTTTCTCTCTCTTCCTTTGATGTACATTAAAGCAGCAGTTTCAAAATTTATATTTGATAGAAAAAAATCTAGGGAAAGGGATATAGTAGTAGAAAATTATCTCCAGGTATGATCAAAATGATTTAAATTATTCTTGCAAAGAAGTGCCGAATGTGATGAGATTAATTCATTTTGTGCTTCCCTGAATGCACTCCACATTGTCAACAACCATAATGATTTTTATTTCCTTCTAAGCTTTGTAAAATGACAGGGTAAAATTCAAAGTTGTCATAATTGTATATCAGAGGCACATATTTTTTTCATTTTCTGAGTCCATCTAATATTTCCTTGAAAATAGGAAAAAACTAAGATGATGCCAAAAAGTTCAAAAATAATTAAAGAATAAACCATAAGGGGAAGCATTATAGGGTAACATTATGGTACTTATAACTTATTATAAGAATTAACATACATATGAAAAGTTACTTGAAATGAAAAAGAAAAACAATACGCAGGAATGGCTCTTGTTTCACATTCTGCAGAATCCAATCCTGATGAAGTACACACTCACAATCACACATGCTGAGTCTGACAATAGTGCGTGTCAAAACTCTGGAAACAGAATCACATCATGAGGTGTTAGGAAAAATATATAAACATATACGACAAGATTTCATTATTTATGTCAAAATAGCTTGATTTTCATTATACTTAACATTATACTAGAAAAAGAGTAATAATTTGCAGTGACAGAATGTAATTTCCTATTTGCCAAGAACTGATCAAATTAAAAAATGGTAATGAGAGTGAGTTAGGTAGAAATGAATGAGGACTCAGAGACTACCATGCCTGTTGGTTTCAGCAGAACCAAAGATTAGGGTCTGAAACAGCCATCCAATCAGGTCTCTATCCCTCTGCTATGGAGCCAGCCTATAGCTCAGATGAATCAGCTTTCTCTGGAACTCACCTGAGTCTAAGGATAAAGCCCCCCATGATAACATTATATGCAGATCTTTACCAGATGGGCAAGCATATTTTTTTCTTTTTCTTTTTCTTTTTGGCTGCTCATTTTTCCTGAACTTCCAGGTTCCTGTCCTGGTAAGCCTCCCATTGATCAGCTCAGCTGGGCTGAAACAAGGGGAGACCCCAAACCCCACTCCCACATGGGCTCTGTACCCTCTCATGCCTTCCACATATCAGGATTTCTTTGCACTTTCTTCTCTTTCCTCTCTGATTACCTTTGCAAGTTTCCTACATGCCCATGTTCACTCCTCACATGTGCTTTCAGTCCATTTCCTCTCCCTTGCTTCCATACTACCCTCAATAAATATAATAATTTAATACTTATCCTCAGTCTTTTTTTTTACCACAATTCTTTGATAAAATAGAGATGAACTCTGGATTTGGAGTTTAAGGACTCTTTCTGAACTCCAAATAAAACCTGTTACACTAATGTACATATTAGAAAACTAATAAGCATTTAAAAACATTAATAAGACTGGTGTATATGGATTTTTGTAAAAATGAATTTGTGTAGCAAGTTCTAGAACTTTGATATTCCCCAAGCCTTGGAGAGGTGTAAAGGCTGAGCACATACTAGTCCCTTGTAATTGGTGATTTTCCATCTCTGCATTATCCACTCCCCATTGTAGTGAGATTATCCTGGATTAAGGTTTAAAGAAGTACTAATCTATGGGAAGTAGATTTTTCTTTATTATCAATAAAAACTCCAAATCTGATAAGTCCCATCTTTTATCCTTCTTAGAGTTATTCATAGAAAACCTAAACTTACCAAAACCAACTATCTCCTTATACTTGTTGAAAGAAAAAAATTATTTCTGATGGTCTTTGTGATGCCCTTTAATAGTTCTGAGTTATATGATCTGAAAAATCATATAAAGTTATTTCACTCTGTACCTGTACTCTACTACTGGTAAACGAAGCTTGTTATTTCCCAAGTTAATGAAAAGGAAATATAAATAAGTGTTTCCCCCCCCCCAGGACTTTGTTCTTAGTAAGTGAAATGAAGCATTCAAATGAACTGCTAGAACCTATAATGCAGTTTCTTCATGAAGTATATATTATCATGGTTTTTATTTAAATATAAAGTATTTGTCTTTAATTTACATTATTGTATTACATTATTTCAAATGCAGTTATAGATACTCAAATGCAGATGTCAACTGTGTAAAGAAATATACAAATGTGCCTATACCTATATACATACATACATACATACATACATACATACATACATACATAGCTGTATAAACGAGAAAAGAAACATAGAACACTAGGGCAGTGAGATAAATTTAGAAAAAAAAAACATTTCAGGGGGCTAAGGAGGTTCAATGGTTCAAAGCATTTAATTACCAAACCCGGAGAGTGGAGTTCAGATTACAAACACTCCAGTAATCTGGATAAACCAGGGTTGTCACTAAGGTAATTCCACTATGCCACCAATGGCAAGAGGAGACAAAGTAGAATTCCTAGACTTGCAGTCCAACTAGTCTGGCCTTGATCAAAGCAGCAAAAAACAAAAGAGCATGTCTCAATCAGAGTGGATGGAGACAACCAACCTTCTGAATTTCTCCTCTGATTTCCAAATGCAACCACCCCGCCAACACACACTCACATCATACAAACACACACACAGACACACAGACACACACACACACACACACTACATATTTATCTAGTATATATTCTAATATATATATATATATTCAGAGCTAATGCAATTTGTTGAGAACAAGTAATAGTCCACATTCAACATTTAGCAATGTATGTTAAATGCTATAAACCCTTGTTAATCACTGTTATATGATTTTATCATTCCTCAAATCTTTATTGGTTTAAATGCTGAGGTTAGACTCTAATAGAGTATTTTTTTATTTTTTTTCTACATTTAAATAAAGTACAGTTAGTTTGGGAAAATTATTTTCAAAAGAAGTCGTCTGGTACACCTATATATTTATTCTGTTAAACATTATTTTTTGGTTTCTGATAGGATAAAAAGGGGTTCAAGATATATAACCTAGACCTTAGTTTCCTCAACATTTAGAGTAGAATATTTTCATTTGTTCTTTATATTGGGAAAACAGTTCATTAAAGATAGTTCAGCAAATTAAAAAAAGGAATATATTTTTAAATTAGTCATTCCATACTAAAATACTCATAATTCTATGAATTAGCATATAACTTTTGGAATACTTTTGAAAAGAAATGTCACTTAGAGTTCATTTAGTAAGAATTTAAGTCCAAAGATGGGTTTGGTTTTGTCTCAGGTAAATTTTCTAACTGATTTCTGTCTCACTATCTCTCAAAACTTTCAATCTCTGTCTTTCTCTTTGCCTTCCTTGCTCCATCTCCTCACCCCATTCTTCTCTTTCTCTCTATTCTTCTTCCCACCTTCTCCTTCCTTTTCTTTCCATCTATAACTGGGTATTGAATATACACTATAGCACTAATTTTAATATTCAATTAATGCATGTTTTCACCATTTGTTCTTGCAAAACCTGCCTTACATTTGTTTTTCATATCCTCATTTACATTTCCTAAGCTGATTGGTGCTTTATGGCCAACTGTTTCCTATGAAGTAATTAGTATCCTTACATTTGTGTATGTCGTTGCAAAATATATGCGTTTAACATTTTTACTTTAATATAAACACATATACAAAATGAAATAATAGACCTTTCTGTCTCTTTTTCTTTTGCATGTATGTGTGTGTGGATGTTTATTCACCCGTGTAATTAGGTCAGAGGTTACCTCAAATACCTTCCTTGATCCCTACCCACCTTGATACCTACCTACCTCTCTCTACTGAGAGAGGGTCTTTTGCTTAAACTTGAGCTCATCAATTTGTCTAATCTACTCAGACCACTTACTCCTAGGATTCTTTGCAGCTTTCTATTCTTGCCTGTAATGGATTTATGTTTTGGGGATCAGAACTCCACTCCTCCTGCTTGAATGGAAAGTGTTTTATGTATTAAGCCATCTCCTGAGTCTCAAGTTACATCTGAGATATATATTTCTTTTTAACTTGGTTCCATTCTTTAAAGATCCATCCCTTGGTGTGCTTGGAATGTAATGTAAAATAGAGCACTTGAATATCATTCACAAAACCCTGGGTTAAATCCAAAGTACTAAAAGTGACAATTAAAGAGGTGCATCCTTTACTGCATATGGACCCAATGCATGATTTCTAAATCCCACATGATTATGCATGGTGCACATCCACTACACTTAGTCCCTATTTACCTAGGGGGTGTTTAAAATAACAACACTAACCTACAGTACTGATGATTTCAGTTCGCATGTCTGAACCTTTATTGTAATGTCATGATCAACTACAGATAAACAATAAATAGAAGCCAATATGTATTTAAGCTGGTGTAGTACATATACAGCAAATGTTGAATTTCAATACTGCCACTATTGTGTATGTGATCCCGCTACTGTTAATTCAAGGCTTCAATAACCCATCATAATTAAAATGTGGACAACCTATCTGTAATGATATAAGAAACTTAGTGACTATGGCTACTGATAACTGCACATGCCATGTCAGTGATGCTAAGTGCTAATTTTCAGGGAGGAAAAGAGTATTTAAGATATTCACCATTTTATCGTCTTAGCATATAGCATAATGTGCAGAGCAAAGTATTGAAGGAATAATTTCAGTGAATTGAGTAATGGAAACAAAATGGTCTCTGAAGAACTGAGTCAATGTAATCATAGAAAGTATATAAAAGGCAATTTTCATAACTGATTACATTCACTCATTGCCAAATGAGTCTCTCAACTGTTTAACTTACAATATTCCATCAAACTTATCTTGCTTCTATCTAGTGGGGCAGATGACACTATTACATCCTATACAATTGATAAAATCAAAACATAGAAGGTTCAAATTATATAACCTAATAATATTTGTGAATAATGTACAGGGGATGGGCAATCTATACCCTACATGACCTACTATCTACTTTTCAGAAAATTAATCTGATGTATCTAACATCGTCAAAAGCAAACACATGAAGAAATCTCAGAAGAGTAAGACTGAGCACATATTACATCTAGGATTCACTCTAATCATTTTTTTCAAAGCTTCACATAACCTGTTTATGCTGAAATCAAAGTAAAGATTCTGTACATGACTTGGCATTATTTGGAGAATTACTTATTCTGCAAATGTTTCCATAAAATAACGTGATCGATTTGAGGGCATCTGATACAAGAAACCATGTACAACTCATAAATGATGCTTATTCAGGTAAGGAGACTAGTCACAGAAAAATAGACTCCAGTTTTCTCCATAGTGCAGCTTAGCAAGAATTCTCATCTCTCTGTATGGACAATTCCTAGTTTTTTTTCAAACAAACCTTTAAAATGTTTATTTAGTTGATCAATGTACAATTGAATATACTTACATGTATATAATATGTATGTGAAATATAGAATGTCTAAATCAAATAGATTAAAATATCCTTTACTTCACATATTTAATATGCTTTGTAATGAGAGCTTTCTATAACTATTTAGAAAATTTCATGTACACAAGGTGATCATTGGAATAGTCAATATACTTTATAATAGATCTATTTGTTTTATGTCATTGCTATAGTAATTCAACTGAAAAAAACTTGAATTAGTCATATTTTTTGTCAAAAACAATCTCTATGTAAAGTAAAATCAGAGTACTGTGTATTCAATGGTGCAGATCTGTGATACCAGCTAACATATTTACTTAGATATTAGTACCATGTGTACACACAGTGTCTGGTGTCAACAAGACTTGAAGCTAAGGTTATATTGGTTAAAATATTTCTGGAATATATCATGAATTACATCAGTTTATTTAAAGATAGTATCTTGAATTATTTTTAGTATTAGTATTTTAATGAAATTTTGAGTAAAATATGTCATTTTTATTCATGTGTGCAGAAGCCTAGTAGATTTCAAGAGTCAATCACAAAACCACATGGTCATCTCAAAAGACAGAGAGAAGGCCTTTGACAAAATTCAACACCACTTCATGTTCAAAACTCTGGAAAGGCTGGGCATCAAAGGTTTATACCTCAACATAATAAAGGCAATATACAAAATTTCTAAAGCCTAAATAATACTCAATGGGGAAAGACACAAGGAGTTCTCACTTGAATCAGGAACAAGACAGGGTTGTCCACTCTTACCACTGTTCTTCAACATAATGCTTGAAGTCCTAACCCAAGCAATAAGACAGGACAAAAGCATAAAAGGAATACAAATTGGAAAGGAAGAAGTGAAAATCTCCCTTTTTGCCTATGACATGAATATATATATATATCAGACCCAAATAATAGTACTAATAAATACCAGTAAAATCCTGAAGGTGAAAAATTCCTTCAGGAAAGTGCAGGATTCAAAATCAACACACAGAAATCAGTAGCTTTCCTGTATGCAGATGATATACATGCATACAGAAAAAGACATCAGAGAGACTGTCCTATTTTCAATAACCTCAAATACATATCACATACCTTGAAATTTCACTAAGGAAGGATGTTAAAGACTTGTATAATAGAAACATTAAAATGCTCAAGAAGGAAATAGAAGAGGATATGATAAGATGGAAAAACATCCCATGGTCCTTGATAGGGAGAATTAATGTAGCAAAAATGGCAATACTTCCAAAAGCAATTTACAGATTCAATGTCAAGCCAATAAAAATCCCAGCTTCTTTCTTCAATGATGGAGTCTTATCTCAGCTCATAAATGAGCTCAACTCAGAACTAGGGCACAAGACTCACAATAGTGGCCAAAGCACCACAGAGCTCTTTGTCTCAATGAATTCAAAGTATGAATCTCATGGACAAAAATCATGACTTTTAAAAGAGGAGCTCTATTACACAGAGAAAGCAAGTTTAGAGGGAAAAATAAGTTCTTGCAGAGAAGAGCAAAGCTCCTTGAAAAATTAGACCGCAGAGATTTTTGTCTGGGGAAATTCCATAGAGACAGGGTATCAAAAAGACAAGATGTCCAATGAACAGTGGAAGAAGCAAAAGTAAAAAGCTGTCTGCAACAGACAGGAGTCCTGGAAAGTGATTTGCTAGTGAGTTTCTTGATCAAGAGTTTCTTTTTAGGGATTTCTGGCTAGAGAATTTTTTTTTCAATGACTGGACTGAGATATGATGTTCTGAACCCAACACCACTCCCCGCAAGGTGCCCATATGTTTGCTTTCCAATCAGGACCAAAATGGCTGTCACACTCTTTTTTTTTTCTTTTTTTTTTTTTTTTTTTTTTTTTTTTTTTTTTTTTTTTTTTTTTTGTAATTGGGCCAGGGAGAGGTCCAGGAGCATACCTGCAAGCTTTTCAAGAAACAAAACAGATCAAGAAAAAAAATCAGTGGGAATGCCAACAAGTTTTATAACTGATCTCATGAAACAAATTTGAAAGCAATGTGATGTAAAACTGGCCTTTCCTGATTTATTTCCTTTTATTTTATTTTATTTATTTTTATTTTTTGGTTTTTTAAGGTAGGGGTCCCACTCTAGACCAGGCTGACCTAGAATTCACTATATAGTCTCAGGTTGGGCTACTCACTGTGATCTCTCTATGATTTCCTCCCAAGTGCTCTGATTAAAGGCATGCATTACCACTTTTCCTGAATTTTAGAATTAGCAAGTTCACAGAATAAAATACCCTGATGGAATCCTCTGCTCATTTTGCTCTAATTATAATCTGTTGTTTTAGAGGTATTCATAAAAATTATATATGTACTCACTTCACTCAAGTTGTTTGTTTGTTTTGTTTTATTAAGTAGAAACTTTGTATGAAAAAAAGTGATGTGTTGGTACCTCTGTTTCCCTCCTCTCTGAGCCACTGATCCACTGAGGGCCCTCCTCAGTGGGATTTCTGACATGCTACTTGGGAGTGAGAGATGTGTGTTGTGTGAGCAGTGTTTAGTCTTTGGGAGTGGTCAATGCGTCTGGATATTCCCTGCACCATGGCTCTTACAATCTTTCTGCCCCCTCTTCTGCAACTTTCTCTGAGCCATGGTGGTCAAGTTTTAAATCTGCTTTAGTGTTAAGCTCTTAGCAACTTTTAGATTTCTGCTTAAGAATGTTTTAAGTATCTTGGTATCTCTTCCCATCACCCTGGCTCAGGTTTTTGGGCTCCACTCAAGTTTTTATTCAGATTATATAATCGCAGTTTCATTGGAAAGAATTTTCAGCACACAATTAATAAATCGTATGTATTTGATTAATTTGAGCTGTGTGAGATTTTTTCAGCTGTTTATTATTTTTCTATTAAAACACAAGTTCAAAAGAATAGCAAATCATTATATATGTATATGTATATATGCATGTGTATATATATAATACACTATTCATGGCTAATATATACTTTACAACTTTTAAATATAAATATTTGTCAATATCATATTTTTCCAACAGGTATTTTAGTCCCCTCCTCAATTTACTCCTTGACAATCAGTTTAGAATGCAAGTTTTCCTTTTATCTATGTCTTGAAACTCAGAATTTCATATAAACTTTTTCCAAGATTCTCATGTCCAGTCACCACATCTCAGGCACAGAAAAGCCACAAGCCCCTTTCTGCCATTTATCCTCTGAGCCAAAGTCACTACAAGTGAACATTTGTAATGAGCCACTGTGGGAGTACACCTGAGGGGACTCATGGGGTCGACGTCTTGGCAGGGCCTGCAGTGTTTCCTTACAGAATTATCATTCTATTTTCATCATCTCTTATGCCATTCCGTGCTTGTCCTCCTGAGAATATTGAATTTGGCTTTCACTGACCTTAGTTCACATACTTTTTTCAAGGTAGAAATTACAAAAACACTTGGCAAGACAAGACTGGTTCTAGCAATTTCCATCTTAGGGCCCAGAACATTTTTGTTTTGATCTTGCAATAGATAACACAGCTTCTGCACTGCTGCCTAACAAGATAAATTATTTGACATTTTGTTTCCTGGAATAAAAAAGCGAGCAATCTTTATCTTACTTTCTAGAATATAGACAGAAGGATCGTCCTCAGAGAGTTCATAGAAATATTATTTTGGTGCGAGGTTACCTTACTGACCGAAATATAATTCTAATCACCGTCTTTAATGATGTGGCATTTCATTCAATAAATACATAACAGCAAAATTATTTGTCAGAGAAAGAAGTTAGTAAATTGAATTTAGAGTCAATGTGTAAGTGTGTGGGGTTCAACATGTACTTTTTGAAAGAGGAATATTCACATATTCATCTCCTCAGATTTTCACCAAGACCTAAAATCAAAAAGAAATTTTAAATCATTTTCTTGGATTGTTGAAACTTTAAGGGTTATGACATTAGGATGGTTCATCTTCATTGTCAACATGATTGAATTTATATTCAGCATGGAAACTGTAGAGCAGAGTGAGAGGTCATTTAGAGAAGCACAGTGACCAATGGCAGCTGCATCACCAGAAAGCCCACCTCAAGACAGGTGATGACTCCTGGAAGCTGCATCTCTGCAGCTCAGTGCACAGCCTGCAAGAAGCTCTGCTGGGCAGGTCAGAGAGTCTCTGGAATACTACATAGCTTGCATGCCTCATGGCTGGGCAAACACTGGTTTCAACTTTATATACCCTTAGGAAGGGGTCTTGCGACATTTTTCCCAGAACTGATGACTTCCTGAGTCTCCTGAAGCTCCGTCCCTCTCCCAAGAAGGGAATGACTTTTCAACTATGATAGAATTGCTACACAACTCTGCTCAGAGGCTGACCCTCCACCGTTAGTTACTGGATGTCTCTGTAACCTTGGGGTGTGGTCTAATGACCCTTTAGGTTTCAACTCTCCCCAACTAGTTGACAACTTGACCTCCTCCTCCATTCAGGGGGGAGTATTTCAGTTCAGAAGACTTTGCTATACAACAAAACTCACCTCCTGGTATTACCAGAAAGGTTGAGCCAAGGAAGGAAATCCTGTGATGACAGTGGAATAGGTTTCTTCCTCACATAACAAGTAGGAAGCTAGCTGAGGTCCAGCATTTCTGTCTCTGGTTTCTGAGGATACCATGTGACAGCAGCATGTCTTCCCCTACCCCAACCTCAATACTGGGCACCATTCTCAAACTTTGTTTCAAAATGCATCCTTCCTGATGTGATTTGTGGCAGGTATTTTGTTGCATCAATGAGAAAAATAACCAGGGAATCAGCACAGAGTACAGAACAAGGATGTATCAGAGACACCCCCCCCAAAAAAAAAAACAAGAGACCCTGACATTAGGAAAGTCTGGGGAGAGGATAAGCCAAGGCTAAGGAAAGCAGTTAGCTAAAGAACACTGTAGAAGCTGCTGCTGGAGATTTCCAGAGAGATGTTATTCAGGTTATCGCTCCTAGTGTGAGTCACCACAGGCACCTTGTCAGTGAACACAGACTCCAGGGAGAATCTCCAGCAGCCACAGAGGAGGAAGTTAAGATAAAAGGAGCCATGGGATGGACAGCAACTCTTGTCAGCTTCTTTGGGCGAATAAATAACTGACAACCCAGCAGAAACATTCAGTGGTGTTTACCTTCCTTAATCTACCTAGTTGCTTCTGTAATCTTCATTTATCATTTGCTAGTAACAAACCATCCTCTGCCCTTCTCAAATAATTTGTGACTCAGAAGGGTGGGGAGAAACTTTCCAAATCCATCATGGGCAAATATTTAATCCCAATAAAATCAGTTAGCAGATGAATGAATTGGAGAGGTACATATAAAATACAGACAGCATTTATATATAATAGTGCTATATGAGTTTTGAATAGACTGCCTCTCATTCTCTGATTTTGTCTTACCAATGAATGGTAGCATTTTCAATGAGATAAATGATTCTAGTCCATCAATCACTTATGAAGTAACAAAAGGAAATTTCTCTCACACTACTTCTTATTTAAATGTTTCTGTTCAAATACCTTTGGCACAGACTTTTCAACTCCTAAACTGAGCCATCTTTTTGCACCATTCCAACTTTTCCATTTCATTAGCTACCTTGTTATCACAAACTATTCTCAATATATCATGGACTACTGTACATCCCACATTTGCTTAACTATTCATCATGCATGCAATATTCTCCCTTTAGTCATATCTTCTTAATAAACTCCAAATATTCTTTACATATCGGGATAACGCTCTTCAAAATATGTCTCTAGATTTGCTGCTCAGATTGTTTTCCGTAGATGTTTATCCATATTTTTCTTTCTCATGTATCAAATTTACTTACAATTATCATTTGTGCATTTGCTTATCTTTTTAGTCTAATGAAAAGGTATGTAAACATTACATCCAGGAGTGACTAAGTAATTGTCTATTGAAACAGATTACCACTGAATAATAAGGACTCTCAAAATTCAGTGACTGTTGGAAGAGATCTTTGCTGATTCCACTGTTCCTAAAGTGGTATATTATATTTTATATCTTATTTCAGGAATTTTTAAATGTGCTACATTTATGCTGATTTGTTTTGTTATCTAAAATAAGCATTATCTTATAGAAGCAATAGTAAATTCCTAATGAATATTTGCTGGTACTGATACTAAAAATATGGGGAATTTTCAGTTTGAGACTATTTGATAGGGATTATATTTCTTAGCCCTAAAAAATTTGGCTGAGAATATCACATTTTTCTGTGGGAAACAGTCATTGCTGACTAGGGAGTTTGATTTCTTATTTCCATTGTTCATTAATGACTATAATCAATATTACCTTGGGACTATGATTGAAAATTATATCACAGTCACTACGTCTTTTGATTTAATTTTAATGTTCAGTCTCATGCCTTCCAAACAGTTTTATATTTCTAGAGATCTTTGGGATCTCTAGAAATTCATTTATTTATAATTATTTGATACTCACAAAACATTTATTAAAAATCATAAGGAGGGTCAAATATTTTATATTGAGCAAGAACTTCAACTTGGCCCCATTTTTGTATTGATTTGATTTAGTTCACATTTCCTTTTTTGTGATTAGTGCACATCAGCAGATGAACTGCTTTTCAAGTTGCCCTTCATTTCCTCTAATAAATTTAGCTCCCCACGAAGATATATAATTAAACTGGGCAGTGCAATCTGATTATCTGTCAAATATAAATGAGTCACCCTGCTACCTTCAAATACTAGTGCACTATGTCTCCAATGAATTAAAACACTCCAGTTCCAAATGCAAAATTGATAATAAAATTTCCATTCGGTCAGCACATATTTATTCAATTTATTCAATGCTTGCTGTGTGCCAAGCAATCTAATATTTGAAAAGCAGTTTTCAGATAAATTTTACATACTTTTTTTTTTCCAAACTGATCTTTAGATTTAATCTACATGGATGAAAATGCCTGTCTCAGGTTATAGACAGTGTTGGAAAGTCAATTAATGGTAGTCACATAGTATAAAATTATCTAGTTGTAAATAAAATTCAGGACTTCTGACTCATGTCATATAATTATAATATCTTGCTTTTTCACTGAGTATAAGATGCTCTATATACATTTCTACAAGCCTGGAATCTTCTGTAAGAATTGGATTATCAAAATCTTATTGGAAAAAAAATATTTTTTCCATTTGTTGAGTATTGGCCCTGTGGGAGCTCAATAACTTTTTGTATCAAGGATCCTTAAAATGAAATAGGGAGAAGCTACAAACATTTCTTCAGGGAATTGCCCACTTGATCTTGTGACAAAAAGATATTTAACAACCCAAGACCAATCAGTATGATTTAGGAAAAAAGAAGAAAGAAGAAAGAAAGAAAGAAAGAAAGAAAGAAAGAAAGAAAGAAAGAAAGAAAGAAAGAAAGAAAGAAAGAAAGAAAGAAAGAAAGAAAGAAAGAAAGAAAGAAAGAAAGAAAGAAAGAAAGAAAGAAAGAAAGAAAGAAAGAAAGAAAGAAAGAAAGGAAAGAAAGAACAGAAAAGAAAAAGAAAAAGAAAAAGAAAGAGAAAAAGAAAAAGAAAGAGAAAGAGAAAAAGAAAAAGAAAGAGAAAGAGAAAAAGAAAAAGAAAGAGAAAAAGAAAAAGAAAGAGGAAAAAGAAATAATAGGCAAGAGAATTAGGATTCACCTCTATCTTACCCAGCAATGGCCAGGAAATAGTACAGAGTACAGAGTAAGTAGCAGGTTAAATATAAGTCTTACTCCCATGACTAGCTTGAGACCTTTCTCCAGGTACATGACAGTAGACACAGAAGAGACTCAAAAGTCATCATCGTAGAAAATTAGAGGGTACCAAGAGGTCAACACTAAAGGTGACTTCTAATGTACCCCCTGACTCAGAGAACATTGTAGAAGAGAGGGCAGGAAGAATGTAAGAGACAGTGGTTAGACTCCCCCACAGAGACTGACTGGTACATTTCAGACCCCACAGTAATTACTAACCAATCACTGAGGAGGGCTCTCAGTGGAAAGGTGGTAGGAGAGAGGGAACATAAGATTATGTATGAGCAACTTTAAATATGTACATATATTAAAGTGCTCAGAAAGGTTCCTAGATGGACCTTTAGGCTGCTAAGAAATCAGTAACTACATCTGTATTTGATTTTGAAGGACAGGCAGCAAAAGTTTGTTTGTATGTGTCTACAAAATGTACTCTCATCTAATTCCTGAGAAGCAAGGATCAATCTCCTTGTGACTGTATCTGCATATGTCATAACATTCGAGTGATCTAGCTTTGGAATAAAATGGTTATATTAGTAGAACTTGGAGACAGAGAGAAGTTAATTCTAATGCTGACTCTGTCTATTACCAGTTTTTGACACTTTGGAAAGTCACTAGGTCTCTGTAAGTTTAAATTCTCATTTGTCTTTCAAAGTGAGGGCAATGATAGGAAAAGCTTTATAATGTGACAGTGAGTAGTAATTAAAAGCCAGCATTGGGAGACCACAGAGGTATTAGGTTAATGAGAAGAACAGGTCTAAATCTGTAATGATGGCTCTGATGATTTGATTCATTCAAGTCACCTGTAGCAGTGGCCGCTTTGCCCCTGTACTACTGCATGTGACAAAGATTTTAATCCATGTTCCACAATCTACACAAATCCAAATTACTCTCCAAGGCTATTATGGCATCTGAGTGGTTCCATGTTCACAATACATCTGTACCAACATTCTTTCCTCCATTGCTTTTATTGTTTTATGCCAAATGTTCTTTGTTGGCTAGAAAACGAGGACCTTTCTAAAATTCAAATCATTTTCCAAAATGTATATTCACACAATCTATATTACTGAAGATCGTGGTGACAAGGGAAAGAGATTAAATTTAAATTACCATAAAAATCCAGGTGTGGTGGTGCACACCTGTAATCCCAGCACATGGGAGGACTGCTGTGATTTTGAGGACAGCCAGGGAGGAGGACAGCCAGGGAGGAGAGTGAGACCAGATCAGCCTGGGCTACAGTGAGACCCTACCTTGAAAAAAATCTCCTTGAGGAAGGTTCTCAGTGGAATAGGTGCAGGGAGGATGGAAATGGGAATACAAACACAGGGCTTGCTCTCACAGAGTTTCTGCTTATTAAAATAAAAGAAATTAAAATGTCATAGTAGATTTTATATAATCATAGCATTTATTTATAAGCTAATCTTATTTCTGTCTTGTTACATTTACTCATTTATGAATCTGTTTATATTTTTATTTTAGTTTAGTTTTTGGGGAACTTTAATATGTGTGCTTATTTAAATTGATGGTATTCCCTTCAATTATCTTCTTATTTCCCCTTGCTCCTGTCCCCACTCCCCTGAGAGACTTATTACCTAAGTGGGGTATCCATAGTTACTTTGGGGTCATGATAACAGCCAGTTCCTGTGGAGAGGACAATGCCTTACAGTACACCTGACCATGCTGTGGCTCTTACATTCATTCTTTTGTCCTCTGCTAAGAGTTACCAAGTGTTCTCAAATCTTTTATGCCCTTTTCCTAGCCCTCCTTTCTTTCACTCCTTGTTACACCAACTTCCAAAAATGCAGTACCCAAGCAAAATACATTGTTGATTTACCTTGGTAATATTTTAAATGATACTCATGAACTCATGGTCTTATTTTTCCCCCCTCACCTAACAAAGACCCAAAATAAACAGGAGTTAGTTCTAAAGATTGTACATATATTACAATAGTGCATTTAATTATGGTCAAGACTAACTGCCAATGTATTTTTTATGGAGCAAGACCAGAGTTTTCTTTGCAATTTTTCTTGTTATAATGACACTCTATTTATTTTAGATATTTAAGCACGAGGATTACAGAATCTACATCTTACCAGGAACACTCTTACTAATGGATTATAATGGCTGTTAACTTGGCAGAACCTAGAATTATCTAGGAAAGTGGCCTCTAGGCATGGTTGAGAGGGATTACCTTGATTAGGTTAAGTGAGGTAGGAAGAGCCACCATGGGCTGCGTAACAGGGTGAAGCTGAGCTGGGCACAAGCATTCATTGTTTTCTGCTTCCTTACTGCAGATACAGTGTGAGGAGTTGTACTTCATGCTCCTGCTGCAGTGCCTCCTCTGCTCTGATGGATACCACCTCCAACTGTAAACCGAAACAGACAACTCCTTAAGTTGCCTTTGTCAAGGAATTCGGTCACAGCAGTGAGAAAAATAACTAATACACTCTCCATAGCTGATTTCTACCAGTACTGATAATAAGAAAGACAGCATTAATCTTAATCTCAAGTGTGTGTGTGTGTGTGTGTGTGTGTGTGTGTGTGTGTGTGTGCGCGCCTGCAGGACTGCTTGTCTTTTGTCACCTCTACGCGACTGTATAATGCTTTGGCTATCCCCTATGATCTTAACCTTGCCACGCTATATGCCTACTTTCCTCTTGAGTTAGTTTGGCCTCACCCTCAACAACCATATTCACTTGTGCTATAGTTGTGCTGTAACTTTGTGGTAGATAGCTTCATTTACTGAAGATGTTAGCACTTCTCCATCATTGTCCTCTACTACATAACTCTCAATTTCCCAAGAGCAACTGCTGTGTGAACCAGTCTGACACACTTCCTTGGTTAATCTAAAAATCATTTTATCAAATGGAACAGAAGAGTCCTGAATTCACTAATGGCAATGGTTCTTATATTAATCATATCCTCCTATTTTATGACTGGTAATCCAATTGCTTACATTGAATTGTTCATGATTTATTGATATTGTCAAACAATTTACATTCCGTCTTAAAGTAATTTATTTACAATTCCCTAACTTCAGTTTTGTTCTTCATAATATATTTATAATACTTTTGTAAATAGCTAAGTCTTCTTTTCTTCCGTTATCATAGACTGTTTATAAAAACTGTCATTTAATTATAAAAGTTAAAATAGGTGACAACAACAATAGCTATTGTGTGAGACTATAACAATTCATTTTTAAAAAATACACACAATGTCCAAAACTCACTGAAATAGTATGGCTTGCTCTCTCACCTCTGCCCAATGTAATTAACTGGAATGAGGACTTCGCCTTATCAGTCACTCAAGGATTTATTGCTTTCCTTCCATCCAGTTTGGAATGGGTCCCGTTTAGAAGAAATCATCTTTTTGTATCAGCTTTGGACTACAAATAGCAACTTTCCATCTCTCCTCAGTTCTCGCTGCCACAGGAGAGTATCGTGAGCAGCTCGCCCTCACGACTGTCTGAGCTCCTTCACATTTCAGGTACCCTTAACTCTAGCTTTCACAACTTGATCTTGCCAGATTCTATTGATTTCTGCCATTAAATCCTATAGTAACTTGTCACTTGACATGTCATTTTGCACTTTATCAACTGTCAATACACTTGAGAATGTAATTTCATCTTAAACACACCCTATTCTTGACTCTTGTCACATGACCCCCATTATTTTCCTCTTCACTTTCAGTTCCATTACCAGGTCACCTTGCTTTATTGTAACTTCAAATACTGCAGCACTGGGGTTGACTTCAAATTCCTGCTTGATGGCTCTCTTAATATAATTTCATACTGAAAATCTAAGGAATTAACTAAATATTTTAGTTTTATTTTTAATATTATATTTTCTTTATTATTGTAGTGGAACAAAATCTGAGTGACATATATTTGTGATAATTAAGTAAATATATATACCATACAATGACCAAATCAAGATAATTGATAGTTCTATCTCATTAATTTGTATTAAAGTCTTTGGTAAATGTTTAATAAGTAGCTGTGTCATTCAGGTACGCCAATGTGTTATTTAAATATACATATGTAGTAGGTAGTGATTTTACTGGGGTAATAGACGCTTCCCTCTTATTACTGATTTGTGTTTGGAGTCTTCAAGCTCCTCTATTGTAGTGACTCCAAAAAGATATGAAATATATCTCAATTTTGTACAAAATACTAGAAATTACTACTTTTATATTGTTGATTTCCCTAATTTTGTGCTTCCCCAATACTCTCTCAGCTCTTTAATTTACACATCTTTTCATAAGTCCAGGAACCTGATTGTCTGGATCTCCCTAAACTATCCTACCAAGTTCAGTATGAAATTATACAGATTCAACATTGTTCTGTGTCTCATTCTCCTTCTAGATAAGCTATGGTAATTTTCTCAAAAAACTGAATATTTTCTCATTTCCATTCATGTATTCACTTTTTTCTCCCTACAACATTTAGAATCATCTCCTTATATCACAATTTCAAATATGCCTTTTTTACTCAAGATTGCTCTTTTATAGATTAGATTAAGGAAAAATGTATAGGTGAACTTTAGGATCTTTGATCATCTGTTTCAATCCATTGTGTTTTATGTTGGATCATAATCCTCTACCATCCCATTACTTTAGTAAAATTGTCTCTGTTCAATGCCTCAAGATATTTCAGCTACTTTTAGTTAATAGTATTTAGACACACGTCACTTCATTCTTCTATAATTTTAGCCAATCCTAATTTTAAGTTTTGGATTCAATTCTCATTTTTCCAAAAAGAACATATTGCTGTTAATTTCTGTTTGAAAAAAAATTGATGAAATGAATCTACTCAGAATCTGGGCCATGTACTTGAAATTAGAAACATTTAACATCACATATTTTGTTAACCATACTTCCTGTGGGTGCATTTGTCCACTTGCATTTATGCCTTTTCTTCACACAAGAGTGCATATATTTTGAACAATAACACCTTCCAAGGTTCAGGGTCTATTGTGGAAGAAGCAGTGGAAAGACTGTAAGAACCAAAGGAAGGTTAGGACTGCTTGCAATGCATTCTTCCAGACACAAAAACATGCCTTGTCATTCATGACCTCACATTCCCTGACAATACCTACATAAGACCTTCACAATAGGAGGAAAAGATGATGACATCAAACCAAAATAAAGACTAATTGTGAGGGGGAGTGGATATGATGGAGTGTGGGCTTGAGAGGAGGAAAGTGGTGGTGGGGAGGGAATTATCATGACTTATTGTCTGCAATTACAGAAGCTGTCAATAAAAAAATAAATAAGTAAAATATATTTTATGATTATGTCCCCACTGCTCATTTGCTAATATGCTTTCCACTTCTCTGTTCAAGAGAGTCTACTGTTCTCATTTGTCCAGAGTAAGCAAATTATATCTAATATAATAGTTATTTTAATTGACCAATTACATAGGTATTAATCATGCATTGATGTTACAGCACTTTATAGTGTATACATTTTTCTGAATTGTTTTCACTTTGACACAGATCTTGTGGACTGGGCATTGGAGATGAAATAAAAACATAATGAGGAGTCTAACTTTCCTATGTTAGGATTATGCCGAGACAAAGGACCAGAGTTCAGTAATATTTGCTCTAGACAAAGGTGATAGTATTTACAACTTTACACTGAGCCCTGAGTACATTTTACCATCAAAAACGGATAAAATTTAGTGACTGCTTAGTCACATGTGACTTCGCCTCAGGGATAGTCACTTTTATTGCCATCTAATAAAGACACTGTTAGCTAAAGAGAGAACCTACCTTCCATACAAATAGCACCTATTCAGAAGCAACAGACATGAAGGTAGATTACCTCACATCAAGGCCCTCACTCAAATTAACAAATTAGATTGCATTTTGATTTGCTATAAAGCATACTCAAATAACATAAGCTGAATAGTCTGTAAAAGGAACATTTTGTCTGGCTTTCTCCAAGAATTTAAATTAATCTTTTATTAATATTTTTATTCATTTGCAAGAAGAAGGAAGGGGAGAGAGAGAGACAGAGAGAGAGAGACAGAGAGAGAGACAAAGAAAGAGAAAGAGAGGGGGCATGTATTTGAACCTTTGAGTTGACAAGATGAGCAAGGCAAGTCTACTCTGTAGAATGACACATGATCTGCATCCTTGGAGCTCCCTCAGCAAACAGTCAGTCAGTCATTCCAAAGAGCAGGGAGACCTGGCTGTCCAGGTGACTGCTGATGGCAGGTGTGTATGCGGGGCCCAGGAGCACCCACAAAACCTCTATTGATTGAAACCAACTCAACTTGATGAGATCCAAAACTTTTAACTGAATAAATGATGATTATTTCACACCACCATGTGTTTGTGTTGTGTTATGCAAGAAATACCAAACATGCCTAGTTGTATGAAATATAGAGCCAATTATTACCTGATAATCATGATTGTATATACTACTGTTCCCTAACAAAAATAGCCAGTTACAATCCTTTGATTATGTTGAGAGGGCTACCACAACGTATTCAAGTGAACAACATTCATTTCATTAAAATCAAATCTAGAAGGACAATACTCCTTCGACAGGATAGGATAAAACACTTGTACCCATATACCTACATGAAAGCCAAGTGTTCATTCAGTACCAGGCTTTGTGCTATGTGCCTATTCCTGTTCTCACACGAATACTTACAGATGCCCATAGATCAACTATATTTCCTTCTATAATTGTCATAAATTTGACATGGTAAGAAACGTTCCTTTTTTCTGTGGTAAGTTCCCTAATGTATTTACTGTCAGGTGCTTATAAGTTCCCTAAGGGTACCAAATGTCAGGTGCTTGTATTAATTACTCAGTCTACTGATACATATACATAATATATTTAAGCAGGGAAGGAAAAAAGAGAAAGTGGCAAAGTTAGTCCAAAACCTGCCATCAAGTTTTCCTGAAAATGTTTATGTTTCTATACTTTGGGCCTGAAATATTTATGGATTTCAGGAATTACACAAAATTATAGATAATGCTTATGAATTTCTTTAAATTTTATACACATAGACTAGGGAATTGAATGTAGCATAATAATAATTTTCAAGGGAATAATTCTTATTTTAAGAGCAACGAGGCTTGATTCAATGGGAGCCTGATCATTTGATGGATTATATGCATCATTGATAGAAATACTTCGATCCTACATCTTACACACTGGGAAGTAAAGTGTTATAAGGGAAGATATGTCACAAAGCCACTTGTATACAAATGCTCTCTGTAGGCACTCATAACATAGGAAGCTTCCCTTGCATTCATCAGCACATTGATGTTTTTCAATGATATACAGAACACTAAGCAGAAAGCACAGCATTTAAAATAGAAAATCATTAGTATTGTTGTTAAATAAAGAGAAAAATACATCTTTTTGTGGATCATGCTAAGCATAGAGAGCTGACAATATAAAGATGTCATAATTTCAGATACCTTGATTGCATGTGCTCATATTATACTTTTTTAAACATATGAATGAAGAGTTCCTATTCTATAATTAATAATCTAATTTATTAGATGCCCAATTTCACAACTTCAAAGGAATAAATCTGCAATATTAAATTATTTAGTGTGATGAACTAGAATCTGAGGTTACATATTCGTTATAAATGGAAAGGACGGAATCAGTTGGTAATTAAAGTAAAAAATTAGGCTTTCCACACTTGTTAATACAGAATGAAAGTAACTTACTTCCAAAATGATGAAATTAGATTTGCTAATGTACCAGAAAGTAAGAGAGAGTTTTCAATTAATTATCATAAATCACAGATCATATTTTTAAATGTATTCAACATATCACCCTGTTGAATATTAACATATAAAGCAAGTAGATGAGATATTCTAAATCACATCATATCCAATCATGTAAGCCCAAAATATGGTTGTATACAGTTGATTTTTGAACAAGGTATATTTTAATATTGCTTACAGACATTTAATTAATTTCCTCCTTCCAAAAATTGTTCTTTAAAGTTTCTCAACAAGCTCCATGGTATTTCTTTTTGGCTCTCCCAAGAAGCACGATGAAAATTAAATTTAGTTTCTTTATGGGCTGAAGAGATGGCTTAGCGGTTAAAGCATTTGCCTGCAATGCAGAAGGACCAGAGTTTGATTCCCCAGTGCCCATATAAAACCAGATCCTGGTGTGCCCAATTCTGTCTGTCTGTCTGTCTGTCTGTCTGTCTGTCTGTCTGTCTGTCTGTCTGCCTCCCTCTCCCTCTCTCAAATAAATAAATAAAATATTTAAAAAATTTAGTTTCTTTGTTTTTTTTCTAATATACTTTGCACTTTAAATTTATAAGTGGCAATATTCAGTCTGGTGAATGATAGTCACCCATTTCTGTAATAAGATAGAATTTTGTAAATGTGCTATTGTTAAACAAAGAAATAAATCCCTTCATTATAAACTGTCTGCCTGTTCTGAAGCAGTAAGGTGACTGAGCACTGAAATATAAGAGAGTAGGTATCAGGACTACAGCTAATTTAATAATAACTGAAAAATACATAGCGCTACCTAGAGGTTAAGAGTAGTTTCCCTGTGAAATATCTATAAAGACATTCTTTTTTTTAAAAAAAATATTTTATTTATTCATTTTTCAAGCAGAGAGAGAGAGAGAGAGAGAGAGAGAGAGAGAGAGAGAGAGAGAGGAGAAGAGCACACCAGGGCCACCATCTTGTGGGTCTGGCTTATGTGGGACCTGGGGAATTGAACCCAGGGCCTTAGGCACTGGAGGCAAGTGCCTTAACAGCTGAGCCATCTCTCCAGCCCAAGACATTCTTTTAAAATATAAACTTTTAAACATTTTAAACATGTTTTAATTGTAGGATTTAAACAGGGACAATAGATATTTAGTTATAAAAATGAAAATATAGAAGATTTCATACACCTATGCATGTGAAAATGAAAGAGAGTGATGTGAATGTAGTCTTTGGTGATTTCTTTTTATTTTTATTATCCATAATTACATACATTATATGAGCAAATCATATGATGACAGCCCCATTACCCTTCTCCCTGTCCTCAACCTATTGGGGACCCTACTTGTGGGTATAATGGTTCAGTCCATGGGGTAAAGATTTATAAATAGCACAGGAGATATCCAGGTCCTCCCCCTTTATATGTTGCTACTGAGAGGGTCAATGTCTCTGGATATTCTCCCTCCACCATGGCTCTTACATTCTTTCCACCCCTTCTTCCACTCACTACCCAAAACATGGTGGGTGAGTTTTAAGTCTGCTTTATTGTTGAGATCTTAAGAGTCTCTGTACTTCTGCTTTAGGTTGTGTTGGAAATCCTTGGTGTCTATCTTCCTGACTTATCCTGGGTTGACTGATTGGCTGTGGTGATAGGTCTCTTGCTTATCCTGTCACTTTCTCAAGGGGTTCATTTGGGGCCTAAACTAGAGGCTGGGGTGGTTCATCTCTTGTAGGGATTTCAGCCATCATCTCATTTCTTGTAGGTGGAGTTGGATTGACTACAGCTTTCTCACTGCCTTCTGAAAAATACAAACAGAATCTTCACCACAGTGTGAGATCACGGTAGATTAAATGAGACACATATTGCTAATTTGGCAAGATTATATTTGGTTCTTTAGACAGTAACACTTTTTACTAATGACTTGCCGATAAGAGTAAGTAAAATGATTATAGGGGTTGACATTTATTCATTTGACCACATTTTTAAAATGTTGAAGCTGTGAAGTGTAAATTCCTATGCAATAAAACCTATATTTTTTTAGAAATATCAGTTTTGTAAACATAGAAAATGAAGATATAGATATTTATAATTTTGACAATAGCATTTCTACTCAGTATGTCTGATTCGAGTATGTAGAAATGAATGAAAACATGAGGAACACTGAAAACGTGAGGAAAATTCATACTTTAAATCTTACACGAGACACAGATGCCTGCAATAAAGTGATAGCTGCAGAATTGTACAAGTTGAACTGTCCTTAAGGATTTTTAGCTAATAAAATATTATTTGATGCCTGAAAATGGAAATCGCATACCTTGAAAGGACAACATAATAAATGAAGCACATTTATGGTGAGTACTTGTAATGCTGATGCAGATGGAGAAATACAGAAGGTCATGCCAGATAATTAAAGCATTTCCAAGTAATGGAGCCATCATATTATAATGACAATGAAGAACATGTGTTTGGTGCAAGGCAAACATATTGTAGCATTCACAGGTATCTGTAAACTGTCCTGGCAAGGTGAAGTAGGGAAATGACAGACATGGAGAGGTGAATCAATATCACAGAAATAGGCAGGAGAGGAGAACAACAGGAATGAAATTCCTAAAGGATTAAAGGAAATAAGATGGTGTTTTGTGGGACAAAATTAGAGACAAAACTATATCTAGTTTAAGAGTGGTTATTAGGAAAGAAATCAAATTTAGGAAGTGAACAAAGAGAATATACAGTGAGAAATTGGAGTTGACAGAAGAAAACGTATTTAAGAAGGCCTGACAGGAAAATCAGAGATATAAGGTAATAGTTTGATGATCAAATGAAGGTTTCCTCCTTCTCATATTTTAGTATAAAGAATAAACAAAAAAATTTTCTTTTTCTATTACAAGGTGATAAATAGAACTGTTGCTAAGAGTTTAAGGGGAAAGACAGAAGTAGGAGATGAAGGTAAAGACAATGGGAAAGAGGAGGAAATGGAGGAGGAGGAAGACTCAAGGAGATGACAAACGGTAAGAAACAATGGCTGAGTGACCATTCAATTGTACTTAAATGTGTCAAATATAAGTAAGGGAGAGTGACTCATGCTTACCAGAGAACGGAAATTTAAAGAAAAAATAATCCAGAATAAAAGCAAACACCCTGAAGGAAGGAGAAGGGAAGTCATCTGGGTAACAGTTCTTATCAGCAAACGAAATGTCTCATGTAAGAAACAACTTACAGAAAGAAAGATCTGATTTTGCCCACAACTTCAAACTTCAGAAGGACTTTCATCAATAATGGCAAAGATGGTGTTCTTGGCAGGTGCAGCTTGCAGGGAAGTTTCCTCATATGGCAAGGACCAAGAAGCAAACGCCACAGAATGGAACAGAGGTGGGTGAAAACTTCAAAGACCTAGCTTTAATGATATATATTTCTTTTTATATATGGAGAAAGAGAGAGTGAGGAGAGAGAGAGAGAGAGAGAGAGAGAGAGAGAGAGAGAGAGAGAGCCAGCAATCAATTTCTAATGCTTCACATCTACAGTCATCAAAATAGTCCAACAAGCAGTTGGGGACCCAGCATTCAAAACCTGAGCATGTGGAACTGCAACTGAGCAACTGTTTACTTTTAAACTACATCACGTCATAGTAAGGGAGAGTTTTCTCTCACCAAAAACCCTGTCTATAGAAGAGATTTGTATCAGTATATTTTCTAAGCAGTTCTGAGGTTGAATCAATATATTTTCAGAGTGACCATATCATCATTTCACAGCACAGGTGTAAAAAACACTTGAAATTTTCAGGAGTTGAGGGTCGTGTTTCAGCAGAGATAGATGTTGAAAGTCATCAAACAATACATAAAGAGCAGGTCTGGATCTGGACAAGTAAGACAGGCAGAAAGAAGAAGGGTATGAGTACAGTGGTAATACGAAAGGAGCATTATTAGAAAGAAAATTAAGAGGAAATACAGTTTATGATATAAACTCTAGAAATTTTGTGATCGTAAAACAAATTGTGCTTGGGAAATGATCTGGTGGAGAAAAAAACAAACGCTACATTTCAGAAAGTCAAACAGGATGAAGGGATAGATAGAAGACACAAAGGTGAAAGAATGAATGCATGAATATGCATGTTCTGGTAAGGATGTATATTAAATTATGCTAATATCCCTGTGTAGGCCTTGACATACAAATGCATATACAGAAGCTGTTCTCTGGGGGCATTCTCATTAAACAGTTGCACTGATTTCAGAGAATACATGTAGGTTTCCAACTCATACAGGCTTTGTCATAATTGGTATATATTTGCAAACGCTTTTTATCCAGAGCTAATTTGCCTAATTTTGAAGTTTCCAAAACAAATATTACTGGATACGTTCAATGTTGCCTCACTAGTTGTTATGCATATTTAGCATGTGTCTGGCTCAAACTGCAAACAATATTGTTTGAAATAAACAAAGCCAAAGCTTAATGTTGTCAACATAATAAATACTATGGTTACTACACCTAGCCATCTACCTTTCTATCTTAACTATAGTTACTTTTTCCAATGAAATTCTAAAAATTGTCACAAACTAATTTTGTCACATAATCCATGGGTATATAGGCTGTAACTTTGAAAGTATGCTTCCAGCATATCATGCAGTTTAATGAAGTGGCATGTTTACCTACATGTCTGTCTATTTTTTAATACTTTGAAAATTAAATTAACACATAAATATTCTCTTAAACATGTGAATATGCATTGTAAAAATGTCTACTAAACATACAAAATGTGTATGGCACAACTATGAAATATAGTTTGTTCGATGAAAAATAAACAAACATTAGTTGGGAAAAGAGTTGAATCAAATTAGCACCTGTTTCTCACTAGGAAAACTCATGGTTTTGAGGAAAATAAAGAGCACACAGAGTAAAAATGAATAACTGGCTACTGCTTATAGAATTCATAACCGCGATCCCTTGGACTGGTCCAACAATCCCACTGAGGAGGCCCACAGAAGGTTGGGGACAGGGAGGAGGGAAATGGGGTTACCATCACAGTCGAATTATTAACAATAAGTAAGTTTAAAATAAAAGGAAAAAAGAATTTGGTTAAAACCCAGCATAGATGCAAAGCCTTTAAGCCCTGGGAAAGTGTTAAACATTCAATTTCTTTTTTTTCTTTTCTTTTTTTTTTTTTTTTTTTTTTACTTTAATGGGTTTATTTGGCTTACGGACTCGAGGGGAGACTCCATTCTGGCAGGGAAAATGATGGCATGAGCAGAGGGCTGGACATCACCTCTGCCACAGCACTGCAACAGCGGCAGGAAGGTGTGCCAAATACTAGCAAGGGGAAGCTGGCTTATAACCCCCAAAAGCCTGCCCAAACAACACAGCTCTAGTGAGGTTCTAATTCCCGAATTGCCATCAGCTGAGGATCAATCTATCAGAACACATTCAATTGTTTTTGGGAGACACCTGTATCAAACCATGACAGTCCGCCCTTGGCCCCCACAAACTAATAATCATACATGATGTAAATACAATGCATTCAACTCAACTCTTAAGTCCCCACAGCTTTCAACTGATCCATAATACCAAAAATAAACTCATAATGGCACAGAACATTCACAATGCAAAACATGAGGCACAGCAAAAACAGATTGGCCAATACAAGATTTTAAACAAACAAACAGGGCACCATCAATCTCTAACTCCAAGCTCAATGATTCTTAACCAATAACACAAGTCTCTTGGAGATTTAATTCCGCCCCTCCAGCTCGGCTACTCACAGTCCGGGAAAACTTCATCCGGTGCTGGCAGCTTGCCTTGGCACCCATCCATAGTCCTGGAATTCACTGGGTCTCCATTGCAACCCACAGTTCATCCTCATGGCTCCATCGGGCTCCATGCAGGCAACCTTGCACACCTGCTTCATATGCCGATGGCCATTTTTCAAAAACAAAACTGTGCTGCAAATCCAATGACCCTCTCTTCTTACATTTGCCATACTCCACAGAACCAGGTGGGCTACCAATTTGTTAATCCAGGGGGGAACAAAGCATTCAGGCCCCTTCCTTCAAAGAGTCTGCATTCTTCCTGTTGTTCCAGTGCAGACCAGCTGGCCCAATCTCAGTGGTTGTCATCTCTCAAACAATTGCAGGTGAACGGGCAGCAGTTTCGACCCAAAGATCTTTCTTTCTGTGCCATCTCCATCTGCTCACACCAGTCCATCTTTACGTAACACAACCCTGCA